>JAKOGI010000306.1:0-10000 GCA_029747015.1 Carnegiea gigantea | reverse complement strand
ACCCAATAGCCATTGCTAATGCAGGATCAGTACCTATATGTATCGGATCTCCATGAATCCAATTATGTCACTGATCATTGGGATCATTGCAATCAACAATTTGGATGAGATAATGAGCTGGCTTGGCTTTTCGATTTTCATATTCAATCAGGGCGCTATAAACCTTCAAAGTTAAGTATCTGTGAATTGGAATTTTTGTTGGTCCCTCAATAGATTTAAGAATCCAATGGAACCTTTTGAACATGTATTGCTGGAACTTAGTTCAAGTTGAGAAAAATGGGAAATTAGGATCTGGAACTTCTGAGAAGTAAAGAATCATCTCATATTTTCAGGCTCTGAAGACAAGATCTCGGAGAGATATTAAATTGGCTGGGAAACAAAAGCCATCGACTCCAGATCTGTCGAAAAAATAGATCATTGTACTCCAAGACTCCCAAATATCATAGGAATGATGATGATAAAAGTCGATGCAGGCTGCATACCATTCCTTAAATAATTTTTCTTAGATATGAGAATTTATTTTTTCTTGGATATCATAAGGACACTGAAAGTAACTAATTTGTAATTCTAGAAGGGAAAATCTTTGAGCTATTAGATAGGTAGTAGAGATAGACCAAAGCGTGATCTACTTTTATATGGAATTTCAGGTTATCAATAAGGACTTTACTAGAAGACGTAACCCGTTCTAGTGGCATTTCATTAAGGATTTCCTCCTTTCTGGCAGGAAGTCAGCCTTGATGATCACAATTGGCGAATTCTCGAGTTAGATTGTCTGCCAGAGAATTCTTCGATCCCTATATATGTTCAATAGAGAAGAAAAACTAGTTAAGCCATAATTGCCAACGCAAGAGTTGCCCTTACGCTTGCATATTTGACAAATTCTTTTTCACAAAACCAAATATTCCTTTGCAATCAGTTCGAATGAGAAAAAGTTTAGGGGCTAAAAAGATTAAGAATTTTTCAATTCCCCTTATGACTGCAAAAATTTCTTTTTCCATCGTGGATAGTTGCATTCTGCTTTATTAAAGCTTCTACTATAATATTTGCAAAGTTTTTCTCCTTCTTTGATTTTGAGTACCGCACTCCAGTGCTCATTGCTGGCATCTGTCTCAAGAATTAAATCATCTTTTTCGTCAGGCAAATTAAGGACAGGAAGATTTTTACACATCTTCTTGAAATTTTGCACTATCTTTGTATCGTTAGTAGTCGACGTCCAGCAAACATCTTTCTTGAGTTTTTGCTGTAATGGTTTTCTTAATTTAGCTAAATCTTTAATGAAATCAGAAGCATAGGTAAGACATCCTAGAAACCTTTCTAATTGCTTCCTATCTTCAATTTTTCCAAAAAAATTTTCTATTTTTTCTAGAATATGTTTTTGTAGAATAATCTGTCCAGCTTTTATTTCTAGACTTAAGAACTCGATTTTTTGTTCAGCATAAATGCACTTGTTTTTTTCAAGTATAATACCGTGATCGATGCATCTTTGGGTGACAGCCAGAACATCATTTTTATGTTGCTCTATGGTTTTAGAAAAGACAAGGATATCATCAATGTAAACTAGACAACAATGATTAAGGTCTTTGAAGATGTTATCCATTCTTCTCTAGAATATTTGAGGTGCATTTTTAAGACCAAATGGCATTATTATCCATTCATAATGTCCTTGTGGGGCACTAAATGCAGTTAAAGGAATACTTTTCTCTTCCATTTTTATCTGCCAATAACCACTCTTGCAATCCAATTTCGAAAACCAAGAAGCTCCTTGAATTCTGTTGAAAAGGACTGTTTTGTTAGGAATATAATAACCATCAAAGACAGTGTTATCATTAAACTTTTTGTAATTGATTACCATTCTGGCTTTTCCTCTTTTTTCCTCAGCATGATTTCTTACCATGAAAGCGGAACTAGTGTGAGGACTCTTACTATTTCTAATTAATCCTTTATCCAAAAGTTCTTTGATTTGTTTATTAAACTCTTGAATGTCCTGGTGGGTATACACCATTTGTTTAACTCGGATGATAGTGTTGGGATTTAATAAAGTGATTTTAGCAAATGTTCTATCTTTATCCCAAAATTTCAGAGGATTGTCAGAATAGAGTTCTTTGCATAATTTTTCTTATTGTTCAATTATCTGCTCTTTAACAGATAACTCGAGTAGTGAGATTGTTAGTGTTACTTTACATTGTGCAGGCATTACCTTCTCACTACGCTAGCTATGTGTAATTCAATTTTGTGATGAGTATAAGCCTTACTTAATTTTTCAATAGGAACTGAGTGACCATTAATCATAAATATTATTTGATTTATGGTCTGGGTGCATGGAGAATATAATCTTTGAAAATTATTTCCAATAATCATATCATAAGAGGATTGATCAGTAGCCCATAGAACTGGTATAATATATTGAACTCCTCCTAATTCTATGGTTAATCCTTCTATGGCTTCATTATGGCTCATAACACTATTATCAGCTATTCTTACTTGTGAAGGATTTTTAGCCTTTTTCCACATGAATTCAGGAAATAATGTTCTTTTTCCAAAGTATACAGAACAACCACTATCTATGCAGGCACACAGTCCATATTTATTATATCCCTCTAAACATACCTTTATTGGGATATAGATGCTATTGGAGTTTGTATTGGTAGCTTTATAGGATATTTCCATGGTCATATTTTTGACTAATTCATCCTCATAAATTGGTTCACTAACAGTTCTAGTTTTGCATCCAATGACCTTTCTTTCCTGACTTGTTAATCGATCTAAACTGGGTCTTGCCGTTTCAAAACTCATTCTATTCATTTCACTGGTCATGCTAATTGTATTATCTTCCCTAAGCTCTTCTTTAGTGGATGAAGATCCTTCTCCCCAATCTGACTTTGTGCTCATACTTCTTAATAATTGGGGTTTAATGGTGATTTTTCCCTCCTCATCAATTTTTATTATATTTTTCTTATTAATTTTTGTAGGGTGGGCAAAGCTAGATATCCATGAACGATCGATTTTTATATCTTGAGGGTTAGACTTAATTCTTTGAATTTTCTGCATCGGGGTAGGACTTTCAAATTTTTCTGCCTCTATCATTATTACCTTAGTCTTAGGGTCTACCGTGTTATCTAACTTATAGATGATTTTCCAAAATATCCGTAACGGATATCCTCCTCTTTTCATATCCATCCGGACTGTTTTGATCTTAAGGGATATGAAGTTTTTAGCAAATTCATCTTTTAGACTCACATAATATTCAGGTCAATAATTGAAACTTACTGACCCATTGCATAAATTTGTTTTTATCCCTGTAATTATTTGATTATTAAATTTGGTATGTCTGATATCACAGAGTAAAGTGTAAAGATCAATATCTTTACCATAATATCGTAATGGAGTGATTTAAACTTGAACACTTTCGACGTGGATATACCTATACTTTCTATCTTTGTTATGCTTAAGGATATTCTCCCAGTTGATCAGATTAACTTCTCCAACGTTATACTCATAGTCCTTGATCTTAAGATCTCCCTCCATTATTTCACATACATATTTGCTTTTTATTTGAAAAATAAATTTTTTATAGATTATGTCCTTTTGGATTATGAAAAGAACCTAATCTCCCTTAACTTCTTCATGATCATTATCTACCACAAATTCTTCTCCTTGAAGATCACCAAGGCTTACCGAGCTACTTTCCATCATATGGCTAATTTATTTATATTCACTTTCTTCATATTCATTGTCCTCTATAATTTTAACAATTCCTTTGTTATTGCTTAGGGCTAGTTCTAAAGCTTCATCTTTACTAAGCTCAACATAATCTGGGCTTCCTAAAGTTTCAATAAGTTTGTTATTTTTTCTATTTTTACATTCATTAGCATAATGCCCTACTTCTCCACATGCCCAACACTTGCAATTGTTTTTTCCTTCCGGGCAATAGGCAACTTTCCTAAAAAATCTATGTTTTTTAGGACTCGATTTGTTATAATATTTTCTTCTATATTTTTCGCCTCTCTGCTTATTAGAGCACTTTTTCTTATAGAATTTTCTTTTTCTTCTTTTCTCAGATTCTTTTCTCCACTGGTGAGGTGAATTCCAGCAAGTCAAGTACTGCTTCTTAATCTTCTTTTGCTTTTGAAGATCAAGACATTGTTCATTAACCCATTTTCGCAAATAGAAAATTCTCGCTCCAAGAGTATCTACAATATCTGTTCGTTCAAACCATGCCATGTATTTTTCATTAATTATAAAATTTATAGGGTATGGCAATTTGTCATAGAACATTCCAAGATTTGTTTCATTATGCCCAATTTTATAATAATATTGACTGAATTCTGCAATATAATTTTCTAAGTATCTCCTATCCCATAATTCTATATTGTTAATTTTTCTTTGCCATTCTCGTGTTTTTTCTTCAGAATCAATTTTAGCTCCGATGAATTCGGTCTCAATTTGTTTACACAGACTTCTGAACATAGCAGCTGGTGTTTCCATTATTCTTAAAGTATTTTTACCATCTTCATTTAAAGAATCATACCAGTCAGCTACAGTGCCCGAGAAACTATGCTCGATATAATTTAGAAAGTTTGCCGTAGTCCATGTAGTATTTAAATTTAAGACACTGTTCATTCCTCTTTTTTCCAGTGCTCAAATATTTCTTTTCTATTACGTGCTCCATCGATGTTTAAGATATAACCAGTTTGACTAATTGGGACAAGGACAATCTCTTCATAGGTCGTGGTTTTCCTTAGGACAAACCTCAAAGAAAAATTATTTGTTCGTCCTGTAGGAATATACCTAGGTCTCAAGAAATGAGTATTTCTTCTGGAAGGTTCATCAAATTCTTTAAGTTTAGGAACGACATTATTAACAAGATTAGTCTCTGTTTCATATGAGTCAATTTCTTCTCCTATTTCGTTAATCTCATTTTCTACAACCAGTTTACCATATTTTTTATCTAATTTTTGTTTAATTTCTTCTAATAGTAACGCATTAAGCTCATCGAGTTTAATAAGATTCATTTGCTGATATATTTCTTCTTCTAGTTGGATATTATTAGTCTTTTCATTATCATCAGATAAGACATCATATTTATCACTAATAGCGCTCATGATTTTGTTTAGTTCTTCGGGATTTTGTTCTTTGTCAAACATTTTTTATAGCTCTTCAAGACTATATTTTTCATACTCCATCTTCTTTTTCTTTCTTTTCAGTAGATTTTTTACCAAATTGTTCTCCTACTTTATTTTGAATTTTTATCTCTTGCAAAGGAAATGGAATTTTGTTTTTTGGATTTTGAATTTATGCTCAAAAGGAGTGCTAATTTTAGGAATAGCTTTTTCGCTATGTCTAATTTCGTTAATAAGAGAAAGATGAACAACTATTAACTGATTCTTAAGATCTTCTAGTTCAGTCTTAATTTTAGCTAATTCCGCTTTTAGTTCTAAAACTATATCAGTAATATAGTTTAATTAGGGTGTTCTTGAGATATTACCTTCCGGTGAGTGAACAATATGTGAATAATTTGGACCAGGACAAGTAGGTGATGCTTCCAGCATTAAACGTAGTTAGTCACACTTAATCACGATTAACTGGCTTAATTAATCATTAATTAGCTTAATAATCTTAATTATTTTTGTACACGTGGCTCTGATACTAGATGGAAGAGAACGTCAAGGTCTATTAATGAGCAAAAAACCACAAACATAATTTTAGAATTTTCGAAAGTAAGTTTTTAAATATTGGGGTTAAATTACAATTTCTAAAAGTTTTGGGGTCTTTTTGCAATTTAAAAGGGTCTGTAAATTATTATGCCCAAACTTTGAGGTTCCAGAAATTATTATACCTAAATTTGAATGGGTCCGTAAATGCGTTTTCAAATTGGTCGGGTCCAGAAATGATTACACGAAAGTACGATGGCTTGAGGTGCAATTCTTCTATCCAGAATGTAAGATACCAAACAGACACTAAGATAGCTAGAAACTATAGAGACCACCATAACATTGTTGAGGCAATCTCATCAAAACAGAGCCCAAATATCTCAAACATTTCACTAATTGATAAGAAAGCACCCCCGACTCCCGAAAAACCTTCTCTACTCCCTCCCCTTCCCCCTCCAAACAAAAATAAAAGAAAAAAAGTAGAGAAAATCTCGGCTCTAATTTGCTACAACAATCTTAGTCAACCCCAAAAAGAATTAATACTCTTATTTGACCTCTGATCCCGAGGTCTCCAACTCTTTTCACAGGTCCCCATGCTTGAGTTCTCATTATCCATATCCTTGCATCCTTACGTGCCTCCAACTTTTGTCCCTTATCTCCCTGTTAACACCATTTACTTAGCCACCATGTCTAGGATTCCTCTACCCCCGTCTTCCATCACTCCATGTTAGTTGTTAGCAGCCATTGCATGTATAGCCCTCTGCACAATCCCCTCCCCTAAAAAAAATAGAAAATAAAAAATGAAAGACCAAGAAAAAAATTGAAGATCAAACCAAAGTTTTATTATAGAGAAAGCAACAGGATCATGGAAGCGAGTTATTGACATATTTTTCACAGCTAGACTATCAAGAATGAAGGTTAACAATAGATAGACCAATGTCATAAAATACAAACTATCAACGTAATACCAATGACTAATTAGCCAGATACCATAATCCTTTAAGGAAGTGAACATGTCAAATCAAATTGTCAACCATTTAGCATTCACACTAATGAGGGAAATGATGAGGAGGCGAGGGTGGGAATCAAAGAAAACCTCAACAAATTATGCAAGAAAGAAATTGATATTATTTTTAAACAATTCGAGAAAAAACAGACTTGATAATCATGCATATAGATCAATAATTTGAGTTAAAAATGAAAATAAATCAAAACATAATTCTTCAAAAACCTTAAGTTGTATGATAAGAGACTCTCGCTGCTAGTGGCCATGGCAATGGAGGAGGCGGTATGAAAGTTATAAAGGAGGAGGAGGAGGATGTCTCTAACAATCTACCATCGCATCTAAATAAATCAGGAGCCTACATCAAACCTGAAAATGAATTTAATTTTCCTATTGAGAGTTGAGAGACTAATGAAACATATTAATTAGGGATAGACAGCCTAATTGAGTGAAGAATATTTGCGTAGTTAATTGAGAGAGCAGACTTTGTAGAGGATTTAGCATATGGATTCGAGCAGTTAAAGTCCAGTTATAAATAGTACGATTCAGAGGGAGGTGGTAAGCAGGAGGATCGTGGCAGTTTAGATAGGATGGTGAACAATGACTTTTTTTTCAACTCAAAATCAATAACCCAAAAGATTGATGGTGGTAGTTACCTTCAGCTCTGCAGATCACTCATATATTGCTTGCAAATCACTTTCTCAATCCTGGCCTGTTAAACCAAATTAGATGCGTTCTGTGTTTAGGATATTTGTGTTTATATGTTGATCCTATATATCGGAATCATCCAAATGTTAATCACAAAGGAATATGGAATAGTTTGAATATATTTTTTTGTCCCTTAAACTCCTGGTGAAGTCCATCAAGGCCATACCTGACAGTTGGACAACACCACCATTCATAGCCAAACCAACTGATCCGACACTTTCAAGTCACAATCACTTCCTTCATCAAGCATTTCCAATCACCCTTTAAGCACGTAAAGAGCTTCTAATCATCCTTAAAAACTAGAATTATAATTGAAAGACAATATGCATATTGATAGACCACTTACATATCCAGAAGTATATGTGTCTAGAGTAGTTATGCCCAAGTGAACAATGAGTACATTGACGAATAGATCGAGTTTCAAATCATGACAAAAATCATATAGTAAGAACTATTAGAATGATACATTACCCAAAACAAGGATCTAATATAGTGACACCTATGATGACTTAGAAAGATGTAAGTTACAGACTCTAGTATCCCCTTGAAAAAATTAGCCTCCTGAATGCAAATGTTAGCACTCATGGCATTCACTACTAACATCCATGAATAATGGCTTGTAGGAACTTTCATTTGAAGTTCCTTCTCTTACAACATGAGTGGAATGTATAAACTGTCATAAAACTCAATCAATCATTCAAGTCATTCCATCCTTATATATTTCTAAAGGGAAGAAACCAAAGCAAGGAACTTTGTTGAAATTTTCTACTAAGATGAACATAAGTTAGTTGAATACAAACAGTCACACACTTGCAAAATATTGATTAAAGCTCTTTGTATTACAAAGAAACACCAAAATGGTTAGACCTGCCATGGGCTTAGGAATAAATTACCCAAACAGACTTCCACCTTGTGATGAAATACTGTAAGAAAATTTTCAAATGATCTCAATCAATTGAAAAAGCGATCCATTAACTTACCATAAACTATCTTGCCCTTGTCCTAATTTGCCATTTTTATGATAAAAATCAGAAACTCATATATGATAAATGTCAAAAATATATCGCATGAAACACTAAAATGAAATCCATAGATGAAGGAAAAAGTAAGCTAAAATTACCAAAATTATCCGCATCTATCAAACTTGAAACTCTAGCGGAAATTAAGTTGACCATCAGTAGGCGAAAACCCCATAATCCTTCAGTGAAAACTTCTCTATCAGTAATGGAAAATTAAGCAGAATTAGACCATCATTTTTGGTGTGAAACTTGGCGAATAACTCATAATGGCACCAAATTAACCTTGTAAAGCAATTGGAAGAGATTGTTACAATACATGTAAAGAGTTCAAGAAAAATGAAATGAAGACCCGCCCACCCACCCAACCCCCAAAAAAAACAAAAATCATCGACAAAAACCAAGGAAATTGAATAATGGATATTAAACTCCAAAACATCCAAAAAGAATCAAACCAAAAAGAAGAAAAAGAAAATCTATACGTACATAATTAGACATATATTAGGCTAAAATCTCCAATTCGCTCATGAATACTTAGAAATTCCGTTGTTAACTCCATGAATCTCATCAACTGCATTGATCATGGCCTACAAAAATAAGAAAGAAACAAATCTGAGCTAAAGTAGCAATTCGGTAAAAATGGCGAGTAGAAAGAGAGAGAGGTGGTGCACAGATACTGAAGGAAATTTTTGGAGATTATGAGGGCAGAGCAAGTTTGATGAAGAGAGGATCATTAAACTAACTTGTTAAGAGCATTCCCAAGCAAGATTTCAAATTTTGGAACTTTATCTAGTCATATCAACAAAATTTCACTTTTTGGAACATGCATTCGTTAACTTCTGCAACCCATTGACTTCCAACCTAACTCAGCACATAAAATATTTATTATAGATCCACTTTATAACACATTTTTAACTGTAAATTAAAAAAGAAAAAGTTGGGTTTGAAGCCAAAAAATAATAAAATAAATGAAGACTTGGAATGCATTGAGGAACACTATCATGCTCCTTAATGCACGACATTCCATGAAACAAGCTGGCGGCAACCATAAAAAACCTTGGGTGGGGAAATTGGGGGGGCCCATTGGAACTCATTCCAACGGCCTACAAATGGCCGAAGAGGGTGGAGAAGATAGAAAGGAAGATGTGGCCCTTACGCCCTGCAGTTCTCAACTTAAGCCAGACATACAAATATATATATACACACACACACACATACACAGACACACACAGAGATATATATGTGTGTGCGTGTGTGCGTGTGCGTGTGCGTGTGCGTGTGCATGTATACACACACAAAGATATGTATATATATACACACATACACACAGATACACACACATAGATAGATATATAGATATACACATACGCACATATATATATATATAGAGAGAGAGAGAGAGAGAGAGAGAGAGAGATGCACACACATATACAAACACACACACACACACAAATACAAATACATATTTATTACATGTATACATATATATATGTGTGTGTGTATATATATATATATATACATATATATATATATATACATATATATATATATATACATATATATACATATATATATATATATATATAGAGAGAGAGAGAGAGAGAGAGAGAGAGAGAGAGAGA
>JAKOGI010000305.1:730997-742971 GCA_029747015.1 Carnegiea gigantea | reverse complement strand
AAAAATGGAGAATTCCAACTTCTCTTGTGTTTAAGAATGCTCAAATAACTGTGTCCCTTCTCAGCACTCAACCTCTTTATTTATAAAGGGGATGGGGGGGCTAGGATGCCCTAACGACTATAGTACATACTAATTTTTTACATGACTACAGTACATACTGACGGTTATAGTATACTGCTTTATTATACACACTAGATACTTGTCAAGATAGTATAATGATGGGGCAACCACTTTTCAGAGCTTTTAATGATGACAAGACTAGTCATTATTATATTTTTCAGATCATTATTATCTGGATAATCATCAAAATCTTCATCAAGTTGCTTAAGATGCTCTAGATCCCATTCTTCAAATAATTCATGGAGATATTTTTTTCCTTTTTCTGATTAGAATTTTTCAGCTCCAATATCAAAGAGATAATCAAAAATATCTTCTGACACTACTTTGTCTACCTTCATGTAGTCTTTAAATTCATTATTATAGGCGAAAGTAGTGTTTTTACAATGCATTAGTGTTTTTACTTTTCAATCAATGCCTAACATTGGTGATAAATGTTGAAAAATCCAATGGCCCTTGATAAAACAGGATCAGTAACTAGATGTACTAAATTTTCATGAATCTAATTTTGGCATTGATTATTGAGATCGTCGTAATCAACAATTTAGACAAGATAATGGGCTGGTTTGACTTTTTCATTTTCATATTCAATTAGAGAACTATAAACCTCTAAAGTCAGGCTTCTGTAAACTGGAATTTTTGTTGGACCCTCAGGAGATGTAAGAATCTAATGGATCCTTTTGAACAGGCATTACTGGAATTTCGTTAAGGTTGAGAAAAATGAGAAATTTGGATCTGAAATTTCTGTGAAGTAAAGTATCATCTCGTATTTTCAGGCTTTAATGACAAGATCATTCAGAGATAATGAATTTATTGGGAAACAAATACCACCAACTCCAGATCTCTCGGGAAAATAGTCCATTGTACTCCAAGACTCCCAAATGTCATAGGAATAATGATGATAAATGTCATAGGAATAATGATGAAAAAAGTCTATGAAGGCAGCATACCATTTATTGAACCATTTTTCTCGAACATGAGAACTTCATTTTTTTGGATATCATAAGGACACTGAAGGTAACTAATTTGTAACTCTAGAAGAGAAAATCTTTAGGCTATTAGGTTGGCAATAGATAGTAGACCAAAACATGATCTACTTTTTGTATGAAATTCTAGGTTATCGATAGGGCTTTACTAGAAAGCGTAACCCGTTCTAGTATGAATGACATTTCATTAAGGATTTTCCTTTTCTGGTAGGAGGTCGCCTTTGATGATCATCATTGGCGAGTTCTTGAGTTAGACCATCTGCCAGAGAGTTCTTCAATCCCTGTATATGTTCAATAGAGTAGGAAAACTGGTTAAGCCATAATTTTCAACACAGGAGTCGCCCTTACGCTTGCGTATTTGATAAATTCTTTTTTACAAAACTAAGTATTCCTTTCCAATAAGTTTGAATAAGAAAAAGGTTTTGGGGCTAAAAAGATTAAGAATTTTTCAATTCCCCTTATGATTGTAAGGATTTCTTTTTCCATTGTGGAATAGTTGCATTCTGCCTTATTAAAACTTCTACTGCAATATTTGCAGAGCTTTTCTCCTTCTTTGATTTTGAGTACCGTACTCCGGTGCTCATTGCTGGCATCTGTTTCAAGAACTAAATCATCTCCTTCATTACATAAATTAAGAACAGGAAGATTTTTATACATCTTTTTGAAGTTTTGAATAATCTTTGTATCATTAGTAGTCCATGTCCAACTTACTTCCTTCTTGGGTTTCTGCTGCAATGGCTTTCTTAATTTAGCTAAATCTTTAATGAAGTTTGAAGGATAGGTAATGCATCCAAGAAACCTTTTTAGTTGCTTCCTATCTTTAATTTTCTCAGGAAAATTTTTTATTTTTTCCAGAATATGCTTTTGTAGAATGGTTTGTCCAGCTTTTATCTCTAAGTCTAAAAACTCAATTTCTTGTTCAATATAAATGCATTTGTTTTTACCAAGTACCATACCATGATCAATACATCTTTGGGTGACAGCTCAGGCATCATCTTTATACTGTTCTATGATTTTGGAAAAGATAAGGATGTCATTGATGTAAACTAAACAACAATAATTGAGGTCTTTAAAGATATTATCCATTCTCCTTTAGAATATTTGAAGTGCATTTTTAAGACCAAATGGTATTACGATCCATTCATAATGCCCTTGTGGGGCATTAAATGCAGTTAACGGAATACTTTCTTCATCTATTTTTATCTGCCAATATCCGCTTTTGCAATCCATTTTCGAGATCCAAGAGGCTCCTTGAATTCTATTGAAAAGGACTATTTTGTTAGGAATATAGTAGCCATCAAAGACAGTATCATCGTTAAACTTTTTATAGTTGATTACCATTCTAGCCTTGTCTCTTTTTTCTTCAGCATGATTTCTTACCATGAAAGCAGGACTGGTGAGAGGACTCTTGCTGTTTCTGATTAATCCTTTATCCAGGAGTTCTTTAATTAATTTGTTTATCAAATTCTTGAATATCCTAGTGTGTATACACCATTTTTTTAACTCGGATAATAATGTTGGGATTTAATAAAGTGATCTTAATAAATATTTTACCTTTATCCCAAAATTTTAGAGGATTATCAGAATAGAGTTCTTTGCATAATTTTTCTTGTTGTTCAACAATCTGCTCTTTAATAGATAATTCAAGGAATGAAATTGTTAATGCTACTTAACATTGTACTGGTATTACCTTCTCACCATGTTGACTGCGTGTAAACTTAATTTTCTGATGAGTGTAAGCCTTACTTAATTTTTCAATAGGAACTCAGTGATTATTAATTATAAATATTATCTGGTTTATGGTCTACGTGCATGGAGAATATAATCTTTGAAAATTATTTCCAATAACCATATCATGAGAAGGTTGATGAGTAGCTCATAGAACTAGTATAATTCATTGAGCTCCTCCTAATTCTATGGTTAATCCTTCTATGGCTTCATTGTAACTCATAATACTATTATCAGCTATCCTCACTTGTAAAGGATTTTTAGCTCTTTTGCACATAAACTCTGAAAATAATGATCTTTTTCCAAAGCATACAGAACAACTACTATCTATATAAGCACACAGTTCATATTTATTATATCCTTCTATGCATACTTTTATTGGGATATAGATGCTATTTGGATTTGTATTAGTAGCTTCATATCATATCTCTATAGTCATATTCTTGACTAATTCATCCTCATAGATTGATTCACTAGCAGTTCTAGTTTTATACCTAATGACCTTTCTATCTAAGCTCCTAATTCGATCTACACTGGGCCCTACAGCTTCAAATCTCATTCCACTTATTTCACTAGCCAAGCTAATGACATCATCTTCTTTAAGCTCTTCTTTAGCTGATGAGGATCCTTCTCTCCAATCTAATCTTGTACTCACGCTTCTTAATAATTGAGGTTTTATGGTGATTCTACCCTCCTCGTCAATTTTTATTATATTTTTTTTATTGATCTTTGTAGGGTTGGCAAAGCTAGATCTCCATGGGTGATCAATTTTCTCTTGGGGATTGAACTTAGTCCTCTGGATCTTTTGCATAGGGGTAGGGCTTTCAAATTTTTCTTCTTCTATCATAGTTACCTTAGTCTTTTGGTCTATTGTATTATCTAATTTATAGATAATTTTCTAAAATATCTTTAAAGGATATCCTCCTCTTTTCATGTCCATCCCAACTATTTTTATCTTAAGAGATAAGAAGTTTCTAGCAAATTCATCTTTTAGACTCACATAATATCCTAGTCGGCAATTGAATCCTACTGACCTATTACATAAATTGATTTTTATCCATGTGCTAATTTGATTATTAAATTTCGTATGCCTAATGTCATAGAGTAAAGCATAAAGATTAATATCCTTGCCATAGTATTGTAATGGAGTGATTTGAACTTGGACACTTCCGATATAGATATACCTATATTTTCTTTCTTTATCATGCTTAAGGATATTTTCCCAATGAATGAGATTAACTTCCCCAACGTCATACTTATAATTCTTAATCTCCATATCTCCTTCCATCATTTCACATATATATTTGCTTTTTAATTAAAAAATAAATTTTTTATAGATCACGTCGTTTTGGATTATGAGGAGGACACAATCTCCCTTGACTTTCTTGTGATCATTATCGTCAACAAACTCTTCTTCTTGAAGATCACCAAGGTTAATCGAGCTCCTTTCCATCATATGACTTGTTTTTCATAATCACTTTCTTCATATTCATTGTCCAAGATAATTTCAATATTTCCTTTGTTGTTACTTAGGGCTAGATCTAATGCCTCATCTTCATTAAGCTTAACATAATCTAAGCTTCCTAAAGTTTCAATAAGCTTTCTTCCTATTTTTGCACTTATTAGCATAATGTCCTGCTTCTCCGCATGCCCAGGATTTGCAGTTATTTTTAACTGCTGGATAGTAAGCGACTTTCTTAAAAAACCTTTATTTTTTAGGACTTGATTTGTTATAATATTTTCTTTTATATTTCTCTCCCCTTTGCTTATTAAAGCTTTTTTCTTATAAAATTTTCTTTTTCGTCTTCTCTCAGGTTCTTTTCCCCATTGGTGCGGCGAATCCCAATAAGTTAGGAATTGCTTCTTAATTTTCTTTTACTTTTGGAGATCCAGACATTGATCATTGACCCATTTTCTTAGATAAGAGATTCTACAGCCAAGGGTATCAATAACATCTGCTCCTTCCAGACATGCAATGTATTTTTCATTAATTATGAAATTTATAGGATATGGCAATTTGTCATAAAACATACCAACATTGGTTTCATTGTGCCCAATTTTATAATAATATTGACTAAATTCAGCAATATAATTTTCTAGATATCTCATATCTCATAACTCAGTTTCAATTTCTTTGCACAGAGTTCTGAACATAGCAACTGGTGTTTCCATCACTCTTAATGTATTTTTGCCATATTCACTTAATGAATCATACCAATTAGCTACCGTACCAGACAAACTATGCTCGATATAGTTTGAAAAATTTACCGCAGTCCATGTAGTATTTAGATTTAAGACACTATTTATTTCTCTTTTCAGTGCTCAAATATTCTTCTCTATTACGGATTCCATCAATGTTTAAGATATATCCAGTTTGGTTAATTGGGGTAAGGCTAATTTCTTCATAGGTCGTGGTTTTCCGTGGGATAAACCCGAAGGAAAAATTACTTGTACGTCTTGCTAGAATGTACCTAGGTCTTAGGAAATGAGTATTTCTTCTAGATAGTTCACCAAATTCTTCAGGTTTAGGAATGACATTCTTAACTAGATTGATCTTTGTTTCATATAGGTCGATTTCCTCTCTAATCTCATTGATTTCATTTTTAGTAGTCATTTTACCATATTTCTTATCAAGTTTTCTCCTAATTTCTTCTAAAGGTAATGCATTAAGATCATCAAGTTTAATAAGGTTCATCTGCTGATATATTTCTTCTTCTAATTGAACATTATTGGTCTCTTCATAATCATCAGACAAAACGTCATGTTTATTACTGATTGCGCCCATAATTTTGTTTAATTCTTCTAGATTTTGTTTTTTTTCAAACATTTTTCGTAGCTCTTCAAGAGTATATTGTTCATACGCCATCTTCCTTTTCTTTCTTTTCAGTCGATTTTTCACCAAATTGTTCTCCTACTTCTTTTTGTATTTTTATCTCTTGTAAAGGAAATTGAATCTTGTTTTTTGGATTTTGGAAAGGATATTTATGCTGAAAAGGAGTACTAATACTAAGAGTACCTTTTTCGCTATGCCTAACTTTGTTAATAAGAGAAAGATGGACTACAGTTAACTGATTCTCAAGCTCCTTGAGTTCAGACTTCATTTTGGCTAATTCTACTTTTAATTCTGAAACTATATCAGTGATATAGTCTAATTGGGGTGCTAATGGAGAAAGACCTTTAGATAAGTGAACAATGTGAGAATAATTCGGTCCAGGGCAAGCCGGTGATGATTCAAGCATTAATCACAGTTAAATACAGTTAATTAGTCTAATTAATCAATAATTAGTTTAATTATCTCAATTATTTTTGGTCACGTGGCTCTGACACCAATTGATAGAGAATCGAAAATACTACTAGAGAGCAAAACTACACACAAGCAAATTTTAGATTTTCAACAGTAAGTTCTTAAGGAATGAGGTTAAAATAAAAATTAAAAAAATTTTAAGGGCCTTTTTGCAATTTAGAAAACTACTTTTGGCAAGATTGGTCCCAGAAATTATTTATACTAAAGTTGGATGGACTAGAAAATCGTTTCTAAAGCTATAGGTTTCGAAAATTATTTACGCCAAACTTTGGGGGTCAGAATAGAATTTATCGGTTATAAGAGCATCTCCCCAAGAGGAGATAAGTAACTAAGCCTGTGCCATTATCGATCTTACCATCTCATGGAGCGTTCTATTTCTTCTCTCCACAACACCATTTTGTTATGGAGGATTTGGAATAGTTAACTGATTTACTATTCCTTTTTCATCACAATATTCATTGAACGGAGTTGATAGAGATTCTCCACCTCGATCGGTTCTTAACGCCTTCACCTTTTTGTCTAACTGATTTTCTACTAAGTTCACATATTTCTTGAAGCAACTCATTGCCTCATATTTATGTGAGATCAAGTAGACATGCCCAAAACGAGTGAAATCATCAATGAAAGTGAAGAATAAGAAGGTTCGAGCCTTGTCTGCACATTCATTGGACCGCCAATGTCCGAATGCATCAATTGCAATGGAAGTTCACTTTGATGGCCTTTCCAAATGATTTTCTTATTGATGTCCCTGCTAGCGATGCTCACAATTGGGCAAGCTAACTTGCTCAATGTGTGCTAGCAAAACTTCTTTTGCAAGCCTTTGCATACGAATTTGGCCCATGTGTCCTAATCTAGCATGCCAAATATTCATATCATTCTCACATTCAGATTAAAGGAACTAGCATCCAAATCCACAACAATTAAACCATCTCTAAGAAAACCAGAACCAAAATATGTCGTTTTCAAAACCAACCTAGCTTCAGTGTTATGAAAATGCCTGTCAAAACCTAAACGTAATAGTACCAACACAGAAATAATATTCGGGCGAATATCAGGAGCAAACAGGACATCATGTAGGATAAGGTCTCGCCCACCACACAAGACTAACTTGCGTGTTCCGATTCCTTTAACAGCCACCTTGGTGTTGTTTTTCACATATATCCACATCTACCCACATGGAAGCCATCGGAAGTCTAGAAAAGCTTCACGATCCCTTGCTATATAGTTCGTGGCTCCTACATCTACAATCCACATAGGATTAGTTTCAGAAAGAAAGACAGAACTAGCAAGCTAAAAGTCACTCGCATGAGCATAGCAAAGCATGTTCTTAGGATTAGTGCAATCACGAGCATAGTGACCCATTTTGTTACAATTGAAGCACTTTACTTTTACTAGATTCTTTCTTTTTCCATGCATTTTATTGCCTTGTTGGTCACTCTTAGGCTTCTTGTTGGCCTGGCCTTGCCCTTCTAGTTCCCTTGGTTCTTACGCTAAGATCCATTTCTCGAGTTGGAGGTCGATATATGCACTTCTGCACCCATCATTTTAGCAGCCTCTTGCCGCTCTTCCTCTAACTCAAGATGTCACCTCACATCCTCAGAAGTTTTTATATACTCATTATAAGTGAGGGTCATCTTCATATAATCCCAAATATAGGGCAGGGAATAGATCACAGCATGAACCTGGTGCTCATCAGTCAATATATAGCCTGTATATGCCAATTCATCAATCATGTTAGATATTTGCCTTAGATGTTTCTTCATAGGAACATCTAGGCATTTCTTATAGGCGTCAAACTTGATTGTCAGTGACCTAAGCTTAGTTACTGAGGTGGTTCCAAACTTTATTTTGACAGCTTCCCACAGGTTTTTGACATCAGCATGGACCTTGAACTCCCTCATGAGTTTATTATCTATGCTGCTCGGCAATGTAATGTAAGCTATAGAGTTGTTCTTTTTCCATGCTTCACAGGCTTCATAGTCCGGCCTGTGCTGGACCGTGTTGCCTACCTTAGCTCATTCATGACAGCATTGAAAGTCTCAAGAACCTTTTGTTCTTCAATATATATTGCACTTTCATGCTCCTGATTTTATAATTGTTACCACTGAGCTTTTCACCTTTGTTAATCTCTACAACAATATTTTTTGAGGCTGTCGATATGATACTTAATTCAGCAGCGGAACACATCAGACATTTGCTTGAATTACCGATCATGAAAGAAACTCACAATTCGGAGATTCTTCACAATTTCATAGCCTAAGAGCCTTAGGGTTTTGTGTAGGAAACTCACTTTAGGGAACCCTCGATGTTTCTGATGTATTTCTTCTTAGAATGGCCGTCCCTTTATATTAGAAGGACAGTCGAGAAGTTAGGGTTTCTGAGGTGGCTTAAATCGTCGACCTGTTGGGCTTGCACCCCTTATGGGTGTATTATGCTGTAAGTCCAATAGTCCATCTTTCAAATATTCTACTCACATGCTTGATTAGGTTTCTGAGCATGATACAAGCCAATGTTGGTTGCACTTTCTTATGAAAAATGTTTTTAGAATCTCATAAACATGAAAATGTTAATAAGGCGTTGAGTTTCTAATGTGTTGTTCTCTTGGATTTTAGTTGGGCATAAGCTTATTGAAACCAAGAGTGAACGTCATTGTAGCTTGGGTATCTCTATTGATTTGGCCTTGTATTTAGCTTTTCTAAAATTTAACAATGCTTTCTGTTGCACCCACAGACTATACCATTGTCAGTATGGGATCTAATATAGTATTACGAGAACTAGACTGGAGCAACTGGTTTAACTGGGAGCTAGTGCCTCCTCTGGTCCAGAAAATGAGAAACCTGTTGAAGCTATCAATCGGGTCAAAATCGGGCAATCCAGTAGACCAAAAAACCAGTCAAATCACGGTTCGACCAAATGTTGCCAAAAGGAGAAAAAAGAACCAATTGCGGGATGATGAGATGCACTCTTCGACTACGGTGGAGTCTTGCCAACCACGGTCAGTGCTCCGTTGAGGTGTCAGTCTTAGCCCTAGATGGGCGCCTATGTAGGGACGGATCCAGTGTGTGTAGTGGAGCCACCGACAGCCCTCC
This sequence comes from Carnegiea gigantea, assembly GCA_029747015.1. Classification (NCBI taxonomy): domain Eukaryota; kingdom Viridiplantae; phylum Streptophyta; class Magnoliopsida; order Caryophyllales; family Cactaceae; genus Carnegiea; species Carnegiea gigantea. Next base: position 733,747 of record JAKOGI010000305.1, on the reverse strand, counting down.
AAAAAAATTAATTAATGTGTCGGCAAAAATCAAGAACTTTGTATATAAACAAACAAAAGGAAAGCGAACTCGTGAAGGGCTAACTAGCTTAGTGGTCCTTGTGCGTCTGTGTTTGGGTTGGTATCCACCGTGTCGCTCGTTCGATTGTCTTTTTTACACCTTTTGCATGTATTTTTTAAATTTTCTCCCCTTTTACACTCCACAAACTCGAAACCCAGTGGTGCCCAGCTTTCCCTTCCTTCAACAATCGAAACCCTCATCAAGAAACCCCCACCCCCACCCGCACCCAGAAACGAAACCCTCCTCCACCCCTTCTCGCTGAGGCTGCCCCACCCACCGGAGGTTCCCCCCCCCCTATTGCCACTGGCGGTGTTCGCTGCTGAGGCCCCCAGCCACGACCCTGTCGGCCCATCTCCTCCTCCCCTCTCAAATATAAGTCCTTCTATTCCTAGTAGTAGTTTAAATGATTTAATTTACTTGAATTTGTTACTTAATTCTTCAATTTATAGGTTAATTACTTTTATTTTATAATTTATGAATTTATTTGCCAATTTAAATTTAAATTTTGTTTAATTTATAAATTTAATTTTATTATTTCAATTCTAGATAAAAATATACAAATATTTCAAAAAGCTATCTAAGGAGTCCTCGTTAAATTCAAGTTCTAAGTCCAAAAATTCATCATTGAATGAAGAAGTCCTAACACACTCTTCGAAATTCCTAACTTCACTACTTTGCATATGTGAGCGGAGCAACGGGAAAGAGTACGGGAAAACTAGGAGAAGATTTTGAGGTGCTTGGTTCTCAAAGTACAAAATCACGAGAAAAGGAGTTGAGTGAGAGGGAGACAAGCGGGTTGGTGGGTGTTGAAAGATAAGGTCGAGGCTAGCGGCGGAGTCTATATCAAACTATTAGTACTTTTTTTTTTTTTTTTTTGGGTTTTTGATCGGTTTGGTAATAGTGTAATAGAGTTAATATATACTACGTGGATTGATACTTTATTTATCTAGCTAGATTTAACGTCATTTGAATTTGACTCATATCTACCTCCCTAAAGATACAACATAGGAAATAATGTTTAAAACCAATACAATGGTCGAGTATCATTGAAGTGTTCACTTGAATAGCATTTTCCTCAAGCAAGAAGCGTATCAGCACGGAACTATCCCTTTTGATTTCAACTATCCTTGTTGCGGCATCAGACCCAAAGCCTTTTCCGTAGTCAAAGTTGTGTGCAAGCAGCCTTGAAGTGTAAAACAGCTATCAATAGTGTTTCTAAGGCTTTCTCTCTTATGAACTCATTTATTAAAAACTTTATTTTTTTTAATTGGATTTTGGTGTGCTCGAAGGCTGATCAGTTGTTGCTTATTTTAAGGCCATGCAATTTCCATTTCCTTGTTCACCTTTGTCGCGTGGGCATTTATATGCTATTCTTCTTCATCTTTCTCTCATGTTTTGTATTTCATGCATAAATTTTTTTTAAAAAATTTATTCATTAGAATATGACGTGATTTGTATTAAAATAATTGAATGATTTTAAATAATTAAAATTACTTCATTGTGTCTATTTCATAGCATTTATGATGTGGTTAAATGGGTCAAACTTGGTTTTATCCGGTTCAAATATCACGGGTCAACTCCTCCAAACCGGTCATACCAATCCAATTGATTGACCCAGTGTTGTGATTGGATCGATCATCCGGTTGGTTATCTTAACATTGGGCCAATTTAGCCACTCTAGTACTTAGGCCACGCCATTACTTAGGACGGAGTGAGTCTATTAAAAAAACAAAAAAAGGTTTCTCATGTAACGTATAATCTCATGTGTGCCTTCTATGCCATCAACAACGTATGTATTCCCATATAAGCACCAGGGAATCATTTTACTTCATTTTATTTCATTTTTTATCCAATTGTACTATATTTAGATTGAGTTGTGCGTTAAATACTTAAAACAGTGATTTGATGGTCAACTATGTATCTACAAATGGTACTCTTATCACCATGAAATAAAAAGGCTCATCCATAAATTGCGAACCCCTTCCCCCCCCCCCCCCAAAAAAAATCAAAAGTCTTGAAAATGATAACATAAATATCAGCACAGGATTATCATTCATATTCTTAAAAAAGCATCAGGTGTATGCAACATATGAATTACACTATATGTCGACATTTAGCGATATATATTTGATTGTCCTCATGTCGTGTGCCAAGTAGTCTTGTACTACCATCCTCTGTAAACAATGAAGATTGCGGGATTTCCGTTACCTACAGGAAGCCTAGTCAAGACTTTTATAAATGTCCACATATCTGTATACAAGACAACAATGACTTTCATATTACAAAGAAGCTGAAGCAAGACAGTGAGTTGTGATTATTTTACATTGACTACGACAATGCACCACCTTCAGAGCTAGCAGAAGAAGGGGCTTTGCTACTCCTGTGTGATCTCTTTGTGGCTACAAGGGGAAAACCCTCTTCCTCATCAAGAGGAGGTGGGGCATACAGCTCACCACCCTTGAAGACGGGATGAACATAAGCATCACGTAGGTAGCCTCTTAAGTTGAGATTTGGCTCAGTCGCCCTCTCCAGTGTATCTTTCATCATGCCTTCCTGTAAAAATAAACGTAAAATATGACTTCAGCGTGATGGGAGACGATTTCTTAAGATGTTTTCTGGGTGGGTCACAAAAGACTAAGGCCCTGTTCTTGTCGTGGGTCAATTCTAAAATATCAACCTCAACCCACTTC
>JAKOGI010000305.1:548497-725997 GCA_029747015.1 Carnegiea gigantea | reverse complement strand
GACAATGATGAAAGGAAGCAGTAGTGGCGTGATCGCACAATAAACAAGCCCAAGCAAAAAGTATAACTGTATTCGAGGTTCATATGTTGAGAAGTCCAGGAAACCAGGATCCATTGCTTGCTCTCTATCTTGCTCCGTTTTAACCAAGAATGTATTCTTTAAATGGAAGACAACTAAAGCTCCCACCCTGAGGACCTCAGCGGCAACACTAGCCCAGCCATCAACCATAACATAAGTTATGAAGAATGTAGCTTTCATTGGGATTGACACACCAATAGTTTTTGGAATCCTACAAGGAATCGTAAAACCAGATTACATTGTGGTTGCGAACATCATGATATGTTGCTGAATGATGCATGCACATCCCATTCACCTAAGTTCTGCATTATCTCATGAAACAGCAACAGAAGGATGAGATAGAATAGAGAAAACCGGAATGCGTATGCTTTCCTTTAACCTCAAGGGATGCATGATGCAGAAGCTAGTAAAAATCAAGAATTTTGGTTATAGAATTTTCTGGGTTATCTAACACAGATGGTGTAAACCTTAGTATAGAGCATGTACAACTTTGGTGTGGGAGCTCAGACTAAGGGGGCACTTTTGGGGAATTTCTGCTGGGTCAGCAAGTCAGTGGGCTCATACTCATACACAATTTGTAACATAGTGGTTAGCTGCAATACGGAGGTAAGCTGGCAATGTGACACAATACATTGTATATCTATAATCTACTTGTAAAGCTGAGAATGTAAACCCCCCCCCCCCCCCCCGAACCTTAAAAGCTCCATCTCACAGTCTGAGCCAGCTAGGTCAAAGCTCGTTCCATTCTCTAATCCAGCGCTCCCTGGCAGCCCACAACATTGGTATCAGAGTAATACTCTGATTCTCGTGAGTCGTGACCTACACAATGTAAGCTAGCAAAATAAACAAAACCTCAGCAAGATCATCTATGACCACCATGGCATAGATTCTGAAAAATTTGACAAAGATCACCCTTTTTCTTTCACTGGTAGAGTCTTGGTCCCACATGGCAGCAGCTCTCTGTTTTTGGAAAGAGTTGCTGGCATTAACCTTTGCTGTACAAAAATCGCAACCGTACTCGACAAGCCATGACCGAAAGAGCCTCAAGGAGATCTTGGAATAAAAGAGTACAACTTTTCAGCAAATTGATGGGCTTTACATGTGAAATCAGTATAAGAAGGGCAAGGTCAGTTTAGTTGGTGTTGTACTGTCCACAGTGCTCCAGTTCCTCTCTAGGCTATCTCAATCATCCAAACTGCTGTTTTAAACCTTATCAAAAGCTAGCTACCACCTAGATCCCCAACTGCGGTGACTACTATAAAACCCTTAAAGCTAGCAATTATGTGCAGTTGTGGATGGACGTTTGAGCAAGGGTAAATTAGTTATTAGGCTAATGATTCTTTGAAGGGAAAATTATTACATTGCGTTCTTCCACTAGAAGAGGCCATTTCAGTAGGGAGGCTAAATTGAAGAAATTGCACCAACTTTCTCACTGCAAGGATTTAACAGACTCAGTGCAACAATACAATCTGAATAACCAAACATGTCAAGCCTGCAAGCATGTATGACACTGCTCTTAATAAGTTATTGCATCATTAAATATTCCAAACTCGACATTTCAATCGATCTTGTGGAAGGATTGCCTAACTCCTTTGGAGAATATGTCATCTTTGTGGTTGTTAATAGGCTTACCACATATTCCTACTATATTACCCTGTGACACAACTAATAAGCTGAAGATGTGGCTCAGACAAACCCAGATGATATATTCAAGAATCATGGCCGGCTTTGCAACATGCTTCAGATAAGAACTCAGTTTTCTTAAGTCAATTTTGGCAAGACTTATTTGATAGACAAACCAAAGCACACACAAAAAAGGAAAAAAAAAAAAGAAAGAAAGAAAGAATGCCTAGAGACTTATATTATGTGCCTCCGTGTATGACTTGTGATGAACCCAAGCAATGGAGTATTAGTTGCCCCTAGCACATTGGTGGTATGACATGCTACTCAGTCCACTCCTTTATGAAATTGTATACAATCAGCCACCACCAAATAATTCATTGGCCCTGTTTACTTGGCGATATAAATGCCGCTGCATTGGATAGATCATTCCAGAAATGAGAATCTATGATTCAGCTGAAGTTTCACTTGCTAAGAGCCCAACATCAAACAAAGATGCTAGCTGATAAGCATAAGTCACACAAACATTATGGTCGATGGCTGATTAGGCTTAGGTTACAACCCGATAGGCAGACTTCAGTTTAAATCAGGAGCAATCAAAAACTTTCTAGAATATTGTAGCCTATCTCAGATACGAGCACTTAATGACAAGGTTGCTTGTCAACTAAAATTTGCTGCCACAAGTTAGATACATATTGTTTTTCATGTACTACATCCACAATGTAAGACATTCGAGGGCATTTCACCTACGCAACCTCCATTCCTGGCCCCTTGCAAAGTTAACAAAGTACTATGTCTTTGGTTCCTCCCAGTATCTTGCATAGGAGGATGATTATGAGGCAAAAGGATGTTGTCTTTCATTCAGTATTTGGCTTTGCAGGCTAGGCAGCCTGAGTCTGAGACAAGGACAACACGGGAAGATGCAAATTTGGCAGAAGCTAAATCCTCTGATTTGTGTCAGTCTACTCGGTCGTGAAGACAAATCTGATGCGAGATATGGTGTGGTAGTTCGGATTGTTGGAGGAAAAGTAGAAAGTCTTGGGAATTTAGCTAAGTCAGCGACCTAGTTAGTGAGTCCATATATACTGTTTCATACTCAGGAATAAAGAGAGAATGAGTCTCGGGAACCTACACCTATTAACCCCCAGAGGACAGACAGAGAGAGATTTAGCGCTCTGTTTATTGATATTCTGAGTTGCTTATATTGAGCTATCGATTCTGTACTTATACTGGGCATGTACACTGGAGTTTGTTAAGCTCATTAACAACCTTGATAGTGTGTGATCATACTGTAACAACCTCTAACTCTTGCAGAGTTGGTCTGTGAGAGTTCATCGTCATTATAAAAGTAACAGTCAGCTTTCTGTACAAACCCTCCCCCCCCCCGGGAGCCACATGCATCCCTTGAGATTCATGGTAGTACTAAATCCTGTAGTTAGATGTGGATTGATAATTGTATTATTGTCCTTTCCAACTTTTGGTGAGGACTTTCATGAATTTTTTAATTTCCATATCCATAACCCAAAGATTCCACCTAAGCAAGGTATGTGTTTTGGGTTTTGTTTTTTTGGGTTGGGGGGGGGGGGGGGTTCCTATTTACCTGCAGAATTGCTGGTGCGCTTATTTAATTAGATCCTCGAGTTAAAAACCTATGACTTCCTACTATTCCAGATACAGAAAGCAGAGGACAGTTCAAAGCGGCATTTTCCTTTAGCACACTATAATCTAGGCTGAACGAATTGCCCAAAACTAGCTTTCCAGCTGTCTAGAAAGTGGACGTTACAAATTTTCATATTTGCATGCTATGATGACTTCTAGAGAGAGGTAAAATTTACTGCAAAAAAGATGAGCAGTTAATTAAAACCTCAACAACAATATATGTCATTCAGTCCTCAGTCAGCTGTTGATTGCAGACCCCCCCCGGGGGGGCTGCTGTCAAGCATCATTAGTAAGAAGTGTAAAGCAAGGACAAGGCAAGGTAGTATGCTTTTTTTTTTTTTTTTTTTTTTGGGGGGGTTGGTTTGGGGGTTTGTTGATTGACCATAGCTGCGTAATTCCCAACCTATAGCCTGCTGCATGCACACTCATCACCATTCAGAATTGAAGTGTGGACCCCAGATTTCCAACTAGGATCACCCACAGAAGACCATAGTTGTGCCAGCAAGCTAAGTGCTCATCGGCATTCATTGTAGCACCTAAAACAATCAACTTGAATGCCATGCGAATCAAATAGTACTTACTGAGCTGGAGACTCGTGGATAAACTTATCGAGTTGCTGAAATGCTGATCCAGCAATAATACTTCCAAGGAACACATTAACAAGGATAAACAAATAATATTTGAAAGCAGATATTCGCTCTAAAGATGAGAATGATGTGAAGCCTTCAATCTTGGACATAAGCATTATCACCATTGGAATGAGGAGGAGGAACACCTTCAGTATCATACCAGGAAGATACCCTTGGATAAAAGACTTGACAACTTCCCTGAAAATTTCCAGTCATTATGTTAGCTAGCAAAATTTGGTGACCCATATTATACTTTATAGACACACACAGGGAAATAAACACACAAAAAATGCGACGTAATTTAAGAAGTCATGCTTTCACCATTGGTTTAACTTGGGGCATTTTGCAGAGAACATATAATGGCTTGTCACAAAATTCAACGTACATAAAGATAATCAGTTAATATGCCACCAAAATAAACAAATAAATAAATAAAGAGAAAAATGCATGAGGTTGCTGTGCACCTTGGGAAACTGCATTTTTGGTAACATAACATGATTAAGACACAAGATTTTCACATGGGTTTCTTTGAACTGTACATAGTCTACAATGTTTAGTTTTTTGTCATCAATTATTGTGATGCATTAAGTTGATGTAGTCAGCTGTTCTCATTAACAAATTATATTGTTGTGATCTCCTTCACATTAATGAAGCAAGTATTCCCAATTTTTCAGTTTTGTCATTGTTGTTATGGAAACTCCACTCTGTCTCTGAAAACTGGATAATGGCTATAGCTCAGAATGGCAATGCTTACCCATGTTTTTAGGGCTGCAACTTTTTCTAACTTGCCCACACAACCCACTCCCTGAGTAATGGTAACTTTGCACTTTCTTCATGTGTATGCAGCGTACCCTTCATTTTATAAAGGTTGCATGACTTTCATTTGCTCAATCAACAACATCAGCAACACAAGCCCAAGAAATGAATGCAATTTGCATTAGTTTAAACCTTAAATTACAAGGATATCCCATGTGAAGCAGTTACTAGGCTGTTATCCAGCACGTTTCTCCAATGCAAAAGGATAATACAAAATTCCTAAATAATTTCAAAAAACCCATCCTTGGCTAAATTAATAAGTGCTTTGCATATAACTCCCACATCCAGGTTGAATTGATTCTTTACTTTAAACGAAAATACTATGAACTTCAGATATTGAGCCCCCCGGTTCTGAGCCTCTGACCAGAACAAAGTACCCTTCTGAGAATAAACTAGCAGCAACATGCATCCAGATGGTTACCAGAATTGAGAATATCCATTAACAAGTTGTCAGTAGAAACTTAAACCAGAAATATATTAGGGACAATGGAATCAGTATGCTATTATGAAAGTGCTTAATGATCCAACCATCAAATGTTATCAGTTATCACCATCATCTAAAACTCCAAGATAGCATCAAATAAAAGATGACGCTAAATTAAACAACAAAAATAGACTTACTTATGAATTAAATTCTTTAGGAAAGGGAAAGCCTTGCCGATTCCTTCAATGTTGGCCACTGATTGGACAAATGTTATTGGCACCATGAAAAAGAATATGAGAAAGAAAAGGGCAACAGACATGAGCAGCCGTCTGATAGTAAGCTCAATGTACGGTATTGCAAGACTATCCCAGTAAACATTACTTGGCTCAGGAGCCCATTCAGTCAACCATAACGTAGGGTTACTTGATTGCTGCGTTTGGGCACAAACAGCAGCTCCCCATCGAGTTTTAAATGACACAAACGCTGCAGGCACTATGGCTTCGGGATTACTCAGAACTCTTTCTCTTTCAGTGGTTTCCTACATGCAATCAAAATTACTCAAGTTTGAAAGTAGTCAAGAGGAACATTTGTTGTCTTGGATTTTTGTTTTCCCCTTCAGAAAGAAAAATGACCGTCATTGTTTTATTGAACAGGACAGTAACATACAAGGACCGTTTTCTTTATTTACAACCATTACTCCTAGGTAGAAGCAGAAACTTGATACTTCGAGAATTGTGCTGACTTTATGTTGTAGCTTCCTGCAAAATCTCTATCATGGATCACATAGAAACTTTGCCTTGAATTCTATAATCTTCGTCTCCATGGTTTATAACCAACATCAAACAAAAAGCCAACCAAATGTCACACCCACGCAAAAACACTTCCTTGATGCTTTTTTTACCAGTAACATAGTAGCACCCTCCTCCTTGACAATGGGTTAAAGCCACCATGCATCCAAATATACAAAGTAGTAGAACATCAGTGGTACCATGAATATTAGGGAAACCCCATTTGGTGCCCTTGTATTTTTGCAGATTCAATTCGATAAACAAGAAAGATACAAATTCCCAATAGTACCCTCTATTTTGAAGAATGTGAAACAATATCCCTCCATCACTAACACTGTTAAAAACCAATCGACATGACCACATTGTCCTAATGTTTCTCTATCTAAACTTCTTCCCCGAAACTGATCTCCCTCTTTAGCCCTCTTTTCCTACACCCAACCATCATCTCTATCTATCTAGTCAAGTAAACTTTTAATCTTCCCTATTTAGAAAAACATTTAGAGAATAAGTGGAATACCCTATCTTCTTCAATGCTTTCCATAACTGCTTCAAGCTACTTGAGCCTCAGGGCAACTTCTGCCATGTCTGACGCGCCAATGGCATCTCCAGCAAGAGTTTATATTGATGGTTGAATTGTGTGATTCTTAAAGACTTAAGAGGGTTATGTTTTTGTGGTAGATTTTTGTTCATCAATTTCCTTGAGGACAATTGGAATTATGGTTTTGAGAATATAAAATAATTAATTTTGTAAAAAATATAAAGGACTAAAAGTCTAGCATTAGGTATATAAAATGGCTTTGTTTTCCCAAGTGAAAAAGGTGGAGAGAGACTGAAGAGTTAGCGATGATGAAGGGAGGGCTTGGGATGTAAGTGAATTTTAGAAAAAAGAGAGAGACAAAGAGGGGGTAGGGATTGTGTCTCAGAATTCCCAATGAGCCCGGCCTAAATGAAGCACAGCATGGAAGAATAAACTCACTATGCCTGATTGAATGAGTCAGCAGGCTGTGATTATGAATCAAGCGCCCAGCCAGAGCCATAATTGGCAAAAGGGAGGCGCTGTTGCCTGGGATTTAACAATAGAATGAATCGCAGTAACGGGTAGCGATTAGCTCTGGGTTGCCGGCAAGGTGTGGTTCTAGAGGATGACATACCAGTCCGGCTGTAAGGTTATGCTGAGTTGGTTCTTGCCTACGAGGATGGTGCCCACCATAATGAGTATCTGCTCAAAGATGGTGTTATTGGGGCCAGATTGCAAATGTTTTGTTGGAAACGAAACTCTTTCCAAAACAGAATTGTAGTTCTTGTAAACTTCTTTTCCTAGGACTTTTACGTTAGCTAGGACTAGGGATTGCTTGATGTATAAATACTTGCACCATTGTCATACACAAGGCAGAAAATTGAATACAAGCACACGGCACATCAAAGCCGTAAATTTGCCTCAAATTTCTCCACTTAAAATTTCTTCATGGTATCGGAGCCATGACCGGGGGGAAGAAATTCGTCATTGACAGCCAATCACCCTACTACCTACACCCATCTGAAGGACCCGGAGTTGCTATAACTTTGGTCGTCTTTGCAAGGAAAAATTATGAACTATGGAATAAAGCTGTAAGAACGGCACTCAAATCCAAAAATAAACTAGGGTTCATCGATGGAACCTTAGCCAAACCAACTCCACAAGAAGAGAAAGATCAGTCTGAATTAGTCGCCTGTGAGATGGCTAACTCCATGATTTGTTCATGGATTGTTAACATCATCGACCCAAAACTCCATGCTAGCGTAGCTTACGCTGACACATCCAAATCAATGTGGAAAAACCTAAGAAAACATTATGCTATTGGTAATACTCCTAGAGTTCATCAACTTAAAACTGCTCTTGCATCATGTAAGCAAGAAGGCTTAGAAGTTGCCGAATTTTATAACAAACTGATGGCTTTATGGAGTGAACTAGATAATTACACAAAAATTCCACATTGCACTTGTGGCAAGTGTGAGTGTAAAGTAGGTGAGAGAATTGTTAAGATGGTGGATGAAGGCAGAACACATTAGTTTTTAATGGGACTCAATGATGAGTCTTTTGGCAATGTACATAGCCAAAATTCTTGCTAGAGAACCCTTGCCACCACAAGACAAGATTTTCAATATCATACAGCAGGAGGAAAACCACAAGCGACTGATGATGGAGAGAGACCACTGTACTGAGAGGCAGGTCACCTTTGCGGTTAAAGAGAAGACGTCGATTGAGAGACCCGTGTGTGCTCACTGTGGAAAGCTCGGCCATGAGGAAGCCCATTGCTACGAGTTGGTGGGCTACCCATCAAACTGGGGGAGCCAAGGACGCAACCGGGGAGCTCGTGGCGGACGTTCTGGGCGTGGCGGACGAACAGCAAACAGTCGAGGCAGAGGCTCAGGGCAGCAGGCAGCCCACGCTGCTCTAGCCCAGACCGAGACAGTCTCATGCAGCATCGAAGCTGACCCAGCACCAGTGACCATCCCGGGTCTGAGTTCTGAGCAGGTACAACGACTCCTAAGCTTGCTCGAAGTGCCCAAGCAAGGTGGTGATCGACTCTCAGGTATGGTTACATGGATGTTCGATAGCGGCGCTTTGTGTCATATAACAGGAAATGCCAAGGAGTTGCACAATGTCAAGCAAATTATTCTAGTTCCCATTGGACTGCCAAACGGAACCCATACCGTGGCCTCTCATCAAGGGACATTGAGTCTCGGGAATGAATTGCATTTAACCGATGTGTTATATGTACCTACCTTGAAATGCAACTTGATATCTATCGCGCAATTATACAAGGATATGCACTGTACTGTAACGTTTTCTGATGATGCTTGTATTTTGCAGGACTGTACTACGACGACTCCGATTAGTGCGGGTGAACAACGTGGAGGAGTTTACTACTACAAACACGGGTCATTGGGAAAAATTCAAGTCAATGCTATTGCAATTGACAACCTGTGGCACAAGCGTCTCGAGCACCCTTCTAATAAAGTTTTAGCCTTTTTACCAAAGAATTTAGGTCTTTCTAGTCGAAACAATGATGTATGCGAAATTTGTACCCGAGCAAAGCAAACTCGTGCAAAATTTGTTATTAGTCAAACTAAAGTCGAATGTGTTTTCGAACTTATTCATTGTGATATCTAGGGTCCGTATAGAGAACCCTCATCCTGTGGTGCTCACTATTTTTTAACTATCGTGGATGACGCTAGTCGAGCCACCTGGGTTTATCTTATGCGTGAAAAAAGTGAAGCAAGTCAATTCATCCGAAGCTTCATTGTCATGGCTTATACTCAGTTTGGCAAAAGGGTTAAAGTGGTGCGTAGCGACAACGGATCTGAGTTTACCTCTAAGCTCATGCAAGTGTTGTACTGAGACCATGGTATTTTTCGTCAAAACAGTTATGTCGACACACCTCAACAAAACGGTCGTGTCGAACGCAAGCACCGCCATGTTCTAAATGTAGCGCGTGCTCTCCTATTTGAAGCTAACTTGCCCAAGAAATTTTGGGGTGAGAGTGTTCTAGCAGCTACTCATCTTATCAACCGGATTCCCACCAAATTGTTATCCGACAAGACTCCTTATGAAATTCTCTATAACAAGGCCCCTGTCTATGATCACCTACGGGTCTTTGGCACCTTATGCTTTGCCAAAAATCACTTGTCATCCAAGGACAAGTTCACATCTCGAAGCCGGAAATGTTTGTTTGTTGGATATCCTTTGGGCCAAAAAGGCTGGCGACTCTACAACCTCGAGACAATTTTTTTGTTAGTCGGGATGTAATTTTTCAAGAGACCATATTTCCGTTTTGAGCACAAACCGATCATCAGAGTGCCACCACCGTAGATTCGATGCCCAACTTTACAGCAGATCCACCAACTTTGCAGCCTCCTTCGCTTGATGTTTCTCCTCACCAGCTTCCTGTGCCCAATAGTCCACTTGTTCACAGCCCACCTCAACTTGGGCCGGTTCCTTCTGGGACATATGTGAGCAACCCAGATCCGAGTATCATCACAGCCAACCAGGAATCCCCAGTCCCTGATGTTCTGATTCAGGGGGAGTCTTCTGCAACCCACAGCGGGCAGGCCCAAGGTGAGTGGTCCGCGGTCCAGTCCAGAGATGCGTTGGGCCAGGGGAGACAGGTCAGCCCGGGGTTGTCTTGACTCCAGGCACATGTTCAGGTCAGTGAACAGCTTCAGGTCAGTCCACAGAACATAAAGTCCAACACGAGCAGGCCCAACAAACAAGTTCAGCAGCGCCCCGACCTGTTCGGCCCAGTAGAAGGCCAGCACGGTTTGATGATTATTTGTGCTATAGCGCACGACCCAATGACCTCGTTCACTCCTCCGTTGTTCGACTGCTCCAATCAAGGTCCTCAGGTACGCGATATCGCATAGCAAAATGTGTATCATCTGAAAAATTTACTCCTTCACATCGAATATTTTTGGCTGCTAGAACAAAAATTGTGGAGCCTAAGTATTTTCAGAACGCAGTTAAGGATCCACTCTGGCGAAAAGCCATGACAGAAGAGATAAATGCCTTAGAACGGAATCAGACATGGATTATTCAAGAACTACCACCTTGTAAGAAGCCCATCAGTTGCAAATGGGTATACCGTGTCAAATATAATTCTGACGGCAGTATCCAACGCTGCACAGCTCGGTTAGTCATCCGAGGAGATCGTCAAGTGGAAGGTTTCGATTATAACGAAACCTTTGCACCCGTCACCAAAATGACGACTGTACGATGTTTCTTAGTAGTCGCTATTGCCAAGGGATGGGCATTGCATCAGATGGATGTAAACAACGCTTTCCTGCATGGAGACTTGGAGGAAGAGGTCTTTATGAAAATGCCTCCCGGTTTTTCTTCATCAGATCCGCACAAAGTGTGCCGTCTTCAAAAATCATTATATGGGCTTCGTCAGGCCCCTAGACAATGGTTTGCAAAATTATCCACTAAGTTATGTGAGTACGGTTTTATTCGTTCTTATGCCGATTACTCCTCATTTGTCTATCGCAAGAATAGTATATTCATGGCATTGTTGGTGTATGTGGATGATATCATTCTGGCCAGTAATGATACACAAGCATCTCCAGCATTCAAGGCCTATCTTCATGCTTGTTTTAGTATCAAGGACCTCGAGCAGCTAAAATACTTCCTTGGTATTGAAGTAGCTAGAGGACCCGAAGGCATGCTTCTTTGTCAGCGGAAGTACACATTAGAAATCATAGACGAGTGTGGACTACTGGGGGCTAAGCCCGTTGAATTTCCCATCGAAGAAAATCACAAGCTGGCTATGGCGACTGGGCGCCTCTTGAATGATGCTACCAAATTTCGCAGATTAGTGGGATGCCTCATATACCTAACCATCACAAGACCAGAACTCACCTATGTGGTTCACATATTGTCTCAGTTTATGCAAGCTCCTAAGTAGGAACATATGGAGGCAGCACGCAGAGTCCTACGGTATCTAAAAGGCAGTGCAGGGGAAGGCATATTTCTACCTAGCAACAATAATCTTCAACTCTATGGTTTTTGTGACTCTGACTGGGGTACAAGTCCACTCTCTCGGAAGTCCCTGACAGGTTATTTCATGAGTTTATGAGGCACTCCTCTTTCCTGGAAGACTAAGAAACAAGCCACTGTCTCGCGATCCACAGCTGAAGCAGAATATAGGGCTATGGCTGCTGCTACTAGTGAATTAGTGTGGTTGAAAAGTCTACTTGCCGCTCTGGGTGTTTTTCATTACCAACCGATGAAATTGTTTTGTGATAGTCAGGCAGCATTACATATTACACGAAACCCGGTCTTTCATGAACGAACCAAGCATATTGAACTCGATAGTCATTTCGTTCGAGAGAAACTTGTTGCTGGACTTCTCACATTGCATCATGTGACATCTTCCCACCAACCTGCTAATATCTTCACCAAAGCATTAGGAAAGAAGCAGTTTCAGTATCTTAAGAGCAAGTTGGGCATGATAAATCTACATGCTCCAACTTGAAGGGGAGTCTTGGAAACGAAACTCTTTCCAAAATAGAATTGTAGTTCTTGTAAACTTCTTTTCCTATGACTTTTACGTTAGCTAGGACTAGGGATTGCTTGATGTATAAATACTTGCACCATTGTCATACACAAGGCAGAAAATTACATACAAGCACATGGCACATAAAAGCCGTAAATTTGCCTCAAATTTCTCCACTTAAAATTTCTTCATGTTTTGCAACGTTTTGCTGTTGAGGTAATCATGCGCCATCAGCAACATGGCCGCTATCCCTGTCCATCATTTGGCCTCTGCCGCATGGGTATAAGAGGCCTTTTTCTCTCTCCATGCTCACTCTCTCTCTCCAGGTCTACAACTAGAGCTTCGATGGTCTCTGAGTTGAATGAAGCGGTAAGCAAGGCAGGGTTTAGATGTTAGACTAGATACTAGGGGTGCAACTAAGCCCAGTGGAGCCTAAGTTGGCCAGGGACGGGCTCAGCTCAGTTAGATAAAAGCTAGGCCCAAAACTCGACTCAAAGCTCGCCGAGTCTGAAAAGTTTAGGCTCAGAATTAGCCTCAACATTGCTCGGATCAGCTCAGGTCAGCTCAGTATTCCTTTTTTGCTTGTTTTTGTAAAAGAGTTTCCAAATTCAAGACTACCGTCCAAGTTACATTCTATACTTTTTGCATTGGATTAAAGTAATAAGGGTTAGAATAAAATTTTGCTAATGCTAATAGCAATTTTATACCCTCCACAAAGCATACAATGAAAAAAATGAATCTAATTGAGCTACATTGAGCCAAAGCGAGCTGAGACGAGCCAGGCCTAGTCCAAATGCTTTTGAGCCTGCTTGAGCTCGGCTGAACTGAAGCAGGTGCCCTTAGCTAAGCTTTGACCGGCCAAACCCAAGGGCTTGGCAAGCAAGCTCGATCTCGTTACCGTCGTACTAAAGGCAAGCAATAAGATAGAGCTGTTAGTTTTTTCCTTGTCTTTTGAGAGGGGTTTCACTGCAAAAAAGAAAGCCACATTGTGAATTTGATGGAAAAATTAACAGTAAGATTATGGTTCATATGCGTTAAATAGAGGGATACCATTTGGATTTTAAAACTTTTAGTTTATCAAATGCAATCTGCAAAAGCACTCAGGCACCACATGGAATACGTACCACTAGAGGGGTGTAATACCGAAATGTATCCCTGAGTTTTTGTAGCACCATCCCTAACATTTGGCAGTTTATGTAAAAATTGCTCAGCTCACTTGCATCAAGCCAATAAATTTAGTGTCCATAAAAGCTCTAGGCCTCCAAATAAATGTTTCGATACTCACATGTCTATTATATTGCAAAATCCAAAAAACTGAAAAGATAATTGAATACAAGAATCTAGAATTCTCATTTAATAAGATTTCCACAGACATTACATGCCTAAATTCAATAAGCAGTAGAAAAGACACACTTTCATTAGCAAGAAAGGCGCATAATTTAACACCTCTCTACTATTTGGCTCACATCATTATCCACACTAAACGAAATTCCATAAAATGATCCCATTAGAAACCAGCCTCAATAATATTTCAAACAAGAGAAGAGCCTTAAAAAAGAAGGCTGGGCAAGAACGTCAAGCTCATCCTGAACAACTTGGACCTGAAATATTGTCCCGCTGGCCTTGCAGCATCCACAGGGTGCCTCGGAGTATCCACATGGAACCTGGTGATGCTCAACCTAGACCTAGCAGCGGCATCATAAGGCTTCTTTTGCAGGAACTCCATACTTATGGGAGCTTATTGCTTATAGAAAAATATCCAAACAAAATATTATCCTAAAATAATAAAAATATTTTAATATCAATAATATCTTTCGAAATATTTTCTGGTTCCATTTTGCGTCAGTATGGCTGTACAAGTTTGGCCTAAGATTGGGCCCCAAGATATTGGCTTTCACATGGTTTGGGTTAAATATGGAGCAAAAACATATATTGGTCACCATTAGCCATGATGAAAGGACAACTTACTTGCTCAGTTAGTTTTTCAATCTCCTTGGTGTAATAATCAATTGCATCCACACGATCACCCCAAAGACCAAAAGAACCTGTCTATAAAGAGCTGAATTTAGCATGAACTTGATTTTCAGTTCACAAACACAACATGGACACTCATCAGCCATATTCCCACAAAATGATTATAGCAATGGGTATTTTCATAATAAATGATACATCCAGCTCAAAATATGAGAAAAGTACCTTGACAGTGGGCTTTTTGGAAGGATTCCTCTCATACTTGTTCTGATAGTAGGTATGCCAATTCTGCATACTCTTCTTTTTCTCAACTAACTTTGCTAGTTCGTTTGCATTGTAGACAACCTTTAAAATAGCAAAGCAATGTAAAGAAAATAAGATCATCATTAAATTATGTTGAGAAAAGCGAAGTTGATGTAGACATATTTTACTAGCAAGATCACACTACTTCCAAGATTATCTGAAACCAAGTCTAGAATAGCCAGCAATTCTTTGACGAGAAATAGCTTCTCTATTCAATTTCTGTCTCTTCTCTGCAAGACAATGATTCAGCCATATTGATGAAAACCAGATAGCAAACTTCGACAAAATCCATAGCTGATTCCAACATACCAATTTAGGTGCATAAAGAGAAGAATTATGGGAAATAAAAGACCAATTGTATGATTGAGGTACCATACGCAAAAGTTGTTTTGGGAAATTTAAATTTAAAGAAATAAAAAATTGAAGAACTTAATCTTCATAGATAATCATTTATCCTTTTGAGGGTTACTTGATATCATTTAGCCTTCATGAACTTTGTAGGCTTGTTTTCTGTTTAACTCCATTGTCCTAACAGAAAAAAAAGAAAATTGAACGACTGAATTTAATTGAATTGATTCTGAATCTCTGCATCTGAGATTTTCCTTGTTCATGTAAGCGTAGGATTATTCTGTGTGTCTTGGACCAGAAACCCGAGATAAAAAGAAAGTTCAACAAATCAACCCAAAGATAAAAATCTAATTCAGGAATAATGTAAAAATTGACAATGTAACACAATATTAGGTCTCTTGCACTGCCTACATCATGAAATTATGGAGACGAAGAAGAGGAGGAGGTTTGTGGACACATCCCAAGAGTTACTAAAAATATGATCAGAAAGCATGAGAAGAAATTCTACTTCAAACAATCTTTATCAACAGCAATAACAGAAAAGACAAGAGTACGGATTAATTGAACCAATGTTATCTTTTACAAGGTAATTGAGATGCTTAAAATGGAGATCCACAAAAGAAAAGGGGAATATCTTATGCATGAAAATTGGTCTAAGGGTCTAACTTATGACCTGCGAGCGATTGTCACCCAAATATTTCTATCAAATATTGAGGGGATAAAACAAGGTTAATAAGGGGCAAATCCCTTATCCTCCATATCTTCTAGGTTGTTCCTACTATTTTTTTTAATTTCCTTTTTATCCATGTAGGCTATTACAAGAGACGCTTTGGTTTACATTATTATTATGCATTTATGAATATTGATAATTGATAATTAAATCCAAATATTGCATTCCCTGCTTTGTCCATTGCTTTCCTTACTTCAAGCTTTGGACTACCAGTACTTACAAAACTGACCCAAAATCCAAACCGAACCATTTGAAGGGATACTCAACCCAATACCCGAAACAGGTTTACCTGATTTGGAACTAAAACTGAATCGATCCGAACCGCAGGGAACATTTTCCACCAAAGTTGCTTTACTTTGCAAAACAACTTTATTGGATCAAACATCAATGGTCCGATCCAAATCAAAATCCATGACCTGATGGAGATCCACTCCAGAGCTAACAACTCAATCTTTTTTTCCATATCCAACTCTAAGATTAAAGTACCACAAAAGGGGTATTTATAACCTGAAACACCTAAAAGATAAGAAAAATATTCTATTTTCTGAATATACTTGAAGAACTACTTTCTTAATCCTAATATGGCTTATGGTAAGATTTACTTCCCTTAATCTGAAGATACAAATTGAAGATACTGAAATGCAATTATTTCCTAAATCTAATACATTTATACCATAAATCAACAATATCTCATTTCTTTTTCTTGTGAACCGTGTCTTTCTCCGCTCTTAGAGAGAGAGAGAGAGAGAGAGAGAGAGAGAGAGAGAGAGAGGAGAGATCACAAGTCCGGAATTTACCATTCATGCATGGCTGACATGTGGCTTAGTTATGATGTACAGGGCAAAGCAAACATTGTGGCTTTTGATTGCTTTTTTCAAACAAGTCCAATGGTACAGAATGCATGTGTGGTTGTCAAAAAAGACTAAATTTTTTTTTTTTTGATCAGGAAAAGAATAGATATATTTCATTAACAAAAGACTGGATGCAAAGATAGAATCCTACAACAGGCCCCATATGCACAGAATCCACAAAATCTAAGGGATCAAGAGAAGAGTAACAAAAGATCCCTTTGCCCCAAAAATAGAGAGCCTTGATGAAATAATCTTTAAAACATTGAAGTGGCATCTCCATATCCTCAAAGACTCTTTTATTTCTTTCACGCCAAATGCTCCAAAAAATTGCATGAGGAAATAATCAAGCAATCTTCTTCTTCGCTTTTCTACCAAAAAAGCCCTCCCATGCATAGAGGTATTCCGAAATAGAATTGGACAAAACCCAAGAAACTCCCAAGTAACTGAAGGCTAGATCCCAAAGAGCTCTTGCAAAAGGGCAATGAAGCAATAAGTGGTTCACCGATTCTACTGTAGCCTTGCATAACGGGCACCAGTTCACCAAGATCTTACCCCCTCTTTTGCAAATTATCGAAAGTCAAAATACTATCATGGGTAGCCTCCCAAACAAAAAAAGACACTCTAAATGGAGCAAGAGATTTCCAAATGAACTTCCATGGAAAACACATTCCCCATATTCGATGCAAAGGTGCAGAAGGCATAGAGGCAAGCCTCATATAATAAGACTTCACCGAGAAGCTCCCTTTAGGATTGAGATCCCATTTGACTGAATCAAGAGAGGAATGCCCAATAAGAATCCCATTCAGCTTAATAAGCAAGATTATAAGGGAGGCGTCATCCACTAAGGCATCACGAATAAAAATAGGTGACCAAATGCATGACCCCGACACATTGTCACAATAAGTAGCCATATTAGCTTCTTTATTCTCTGCAAGACTATAAAGAAAAGGGAAAAGGTCCCTCAAAGGAGCACCTTCACACCAGCGGTCATGCCAAAACAAAATGGTAGATCTAGCGCCTACCTCAAAAGAAAGATGAGGAAAAAATCTATTCCATCCTTTACAAATAAACCTCCAAAGGCTTACTCCATAGGGCCCATTTGGTCTAGAGGGAAACCACCCAAGCCCCTCCTCACCATACTTAGTACAAATCACCCTCCTCCAAAGGTTGGTCTTCTCATTCATGAATCTCTATAGCCACTTACCAAGCAGAGCCTCATTAAAGAGCTTCAGGTCTCTGACTCCCAACCCTCCTTCTGACATGGGAAGCTTAACAATATCCTATCTCACTAAATGACACTTGAAATCAGCACCGAAGGAGCCCCAAAGAAATTTCCTTTGAATGGCTTCTAACTTGGCCGCCACTGACGCCGGTATCGGAAAAAGAGATAGGAAATAAGTGGGCATGCTAAAAAGGACACTTCAGATGAGAGTGAGTCTACCACCCTCGGAAAGATAATTAGCTCTCCATCCAGAAAGCTTTTTCTCAAATCTTTCCACTACTGGCTCCCAGATAGATTTATCTTTGTATTTTTCTCCAAAAGGGAGACCAAGATAGTAGGTAGGAAAAGAATCCACGGTGCATCCTAACACACCCGCTAGCAATTGAATATTATCCACCTAACCCACTGGCAAAATAGAGTTTTTAGCTAAGTTTTTAGCCAAGTTGACTCGTAGACCAGACACTGCCTCAAACCAAATGAGAACACAACGCAGGTTCACCATCTGCTTACAATCATTGTCACAAAAAATGATTGTATCATCAGCAAAGAGAAGATGGGATACATTAATGGTAGTTGCGTTCCTTCGCTTCACGCTGTTCTCCTCATCAATCTCATCGACCTCATTATTTTGGTAGCTTCATTCTCTTCAAGTACAGCATTACTACAAACGTATGATATCTTGTTGTTCTTGATATACCTCTTCCTTTGGATTTATGTGAGAATCATTTTTCGAAAGGGTCCTTGATGTCTCCCACTCTTGCTTCAAGAATAGGCCGAAACAATTGTTGGCCCCCTGTTCCAACGTGCTTACTCAAAATTAGTTTTGGCTCTTTGTTTAGAATTTTATTGATGTTCTCATCAACTTTGTGCAAAGCACCAATACACCTATACCAAACACCCAACAACAGTCAAACGTTCAAAGACATGACGTTGTTTTGGATTGGTTTTCTTGATAAGATTCTAGGAAATAATCAAGAGCCTGCAAGCTTCTTAACATGTCTTCTTTGGTCAACATGATTAAAAGAAAAAAATTTTCACGCAATGGGTGATTATGGTGTGACAAAAGGTGATGGTACATATTGCGTTACGATGATGAAAATTTCACATAAGTGTCGATGATGGTGATTATATCTCACAATCAATCCTAAAGGACAATCCTTAGTTGGAAGTGAACAAAACGCAGTCCGATAACAAACTAATGGAGATCCACTCTAAATAAACCAATATTATTCGGTATCCAGCCATGATCGAAAGCAGCATACAGGGAATATTTATAACCTAAAAAACCTAAACAGATAAGGAAAACATTAACAATATGGTTGGCGAGAAAAGGAAATAAGACATTTTTAATTTCATTAATTCTTGTGTAAGACCGTCTCACAGTAGTTTACTGTGAGATAGCCTACATGACAAGGATTTTTATTTCTTTTAGAAATAATGGTTCCATAACTACCTTGTCTCATTATTATTTTGCATGAGAAGGTTTCACACAGACTTATTGCTTTGATTTATGGAAAAAATGTCTTAGGTTTAATAAATAATTGTATTCTGATAATTTTATTATTTTCGGATTTAAAATAAGAGGTATTTTATAGGAAAATAGATCTTATAATGTACGTCATATTAGAACTAGGAAAATAGTATTTAAGATATCATAATATTTTCCTTATCTTGTCAGTGTTTTAGGTTATAAATAGCCTAAATATGATGCTTTAGTCTCAAAGTTGGACATGAAATAGAATTAAGTTTTTAGTTTTATGGTGGATCTCCATTAGTTTGGTACCACAATAGGTTATGTGCCAGTTAAAGATTGCCCATTGAGATTGATTGTGATTTTTAATTATCTTCAACAACAATTATGAAGTTGTTCTAAAGCAATCCTCGCCAACCACCACCCTCCCTCCCACTATAACTACCCATCGCGTTAAAAGTTTTATCATTCAACCATGGCAACCAAATAGGACATATCAAGAAGTTTTCAAGCCCTTAATACTTATTATGATACTTTCCTAGAATCTCGTCAAGAAATCCAAGTTAGATAACATCAAGCCTTCGAATGTCTTACTCATGGGTATAGGCATATTGATGCTCTTTCGGATAACTTGATTAGAACATCGATAAGATGGTAGGCAAGGAGCCAAAATCACTTCCAAGTAAGCATGCTAGAACAAGAGAATAACAAGTGGTTGAGCCTATTGATGAAGCCACACTGAGAGAGGATGGTTTTTACATTAAATTTGGAAGAAAGTCATATAAGGACAATCAGACATCAACCTTTGTACTGATACAGTAGAATGAAGCAACCTAAACTTAATGAGAATGTTGAGCTTAAGAGGAGAACACACTGAATTTTGAAGTTAAGGATTTAGTCTTTGAAAACGACACTTGCTTTATATTCCCTCTAAGCATATTTGAAAGAAAACAATCAAAAGTCAAAAACAATATTAGGAAACTAAAATACTTTTTTTATCTTTTATTACTTATATTATACAGTTTCCAATACCCCAAAGTTTAAATCCAAACATAGGAATTAAAAACATCAAAATATAAAGATCAAATATGATTAGAGTTCTGGACGTTGATCATGCCATCTTTGGGCGTCTTGGATGAGAATAATCCAATCTTTAAAATGAGTATTTGCATGCAGACTTTTAGTGTTATTTATTTTCATTATCCCAATCTTAATTCAATGACACTTTGATTGGCTAATTTGATTATGTGGCAGCTTATTTATCACATATGAATGATTGTGTTAAAAAAGCGGATGAAAGCATAGAAAAAAATTGACACCTCTGAAATTGATGAGTAAAATTGTACTATGATTCAATGGTGCTACAAACAAAACAAATAACCCCCCTCCCCCTAAAATTTAGAAAGTAATGAGATGATAGCTCACTTAACACACTTGAATTGGTGTGTTGGAAAAAGTGAAGGAACATATATATCAACACGCGATAAATAATTCAACACGTTGGCAAATTTACAAGTCAAGAATCGTTGGCCTGATAGTGGTATATTTAAAATAGATACCCAGAAGACTAGAAGGTTAGAGCATTGGGTGCTAAATTTAAAAGTTGGATTATGCTCATTTAACAGCCATAAATGTGAGACTATTGGCATCCAAGACCCCAATAATTACATCCTAAACCTAATACATTTTACCATAGATTGTTAAAAACAAAAAAAATCGTATTTCTTTTTCTTGTTAACCACATCTTCACCCCAACCAAGATTAAGCTGGCCCGAAACTGCACCAAATGGCCATTTGCCCAGTGTAGTCTACTAGGTTCCATGATGTGCCCCATGTGTAACTTTGTCACTTACTCATCATTCTTGGTTTCGATTTTTATCCACTCTGCATTTCCTTCACATGTTTCATCATATATATATATATATATATATATATATATATATATATATATATATATATATATATATATAACTTCTTCACCTTATACATGTAAAATCAATAATGTGTTTAGTTCTATGTTTCTATGCCTTCAATGTGCAATGTCTATCACTACGTTTTATTTATTTACTCATTAATCTAATCAAACTTAGCCTCCCTAAAAACAAAGATACGGATGCCTACATCCAATTGTCCTCAGACCTCACCTACTAAGGTGGGATTAATGAATGGGCGCTGTTGTTATTATTTATTTAGTGATCCACGTATTCATTTATTTAGTAATTTTCCCCTTTCCAATGCAGCTGCTTGGCAATTTATTTTAGAATTTTTTTTAACTCTTATATCTAGATTTTCTCAGGCCCTTCACAGGATCACTGACAGCTGGTGTTGTTTTGCCGTTGTCCCCCCCCCCCCCACCTCTCTTGTTTGTTCACCTGCTTTTTCTATGTTCTCCACTTTTTCTGTCTCCTCTTTTTTCCTCCCTTCTCCTTTTTGTTTTCTCCATATTACTTCTCGTCTGTGCCCAAGTTACATCAGTTTTATATGAAAGCCTAGAATCCTGATCTTTGCGCCTTTCAGCACACAATTCTTTGCTTTGGATACCAAAATTAAATTCAAATGCTACTGGGTTTAACGTTTTGATCTTAAAAGAAGGCGAAGCCCTCAAACTCTGCCCAAAGAATGCTGTCTGCTGTTACTTTGTGAAGGCAAGTTGTTGCTGGAGCCAGCACTGTCTGTTGCTCCCGTTAAGTGGGAATTTGCCCCTGCTGTGTGCGTAGTTCCATTCACTGGTGCTTCTAGTTTTCGGAGAGCCCGCTTCTTACGAGCCAAAGTGGATACTAGCTCATCAATTCATCTGCTTGCTGCAGCAATTGCTTACAACCACAGAATATGGCCTGCAATTTTAAGCTCAATTTGTATTTGCGTCATAGTGACATTCATGCCTGAACTGTATAGGAGAGCCTCAGGAGGTCTTTTACCTAATTTTTTAAAGCTTTTGTGGTATATGTCCTAGATATTACACAATTATGATAACGACGATTGAAATACTGCATTGTGGTCATTGATTTCAAACTTGCTTCTGTTTTCTATTTTTATTCTATTTGTTCTTTCCTTTCCTATTTTCTATTGTTTTCTCTGTTCGCTCTCTTTCCTTTTCCAATTTACATCACAAGGGAGAAGCGATGATCCTGTGACTGAGTTGTGCTATGTTTAGAAGCTATTGGGTAAAGATATCGTGACATAACAGAATTGATCCCCAACACCATACACATTGTGCTTTTATCCATAAATTGATCCCTTACAAGTTACACCTCAACGCCTACGTCTGAGACTATGTTTCAGCACATTTATTACCAATTTACAAGTCAGTCAAAAAAGGTGCAAACTTTTTTGTTTTCAGGATGTTATTAACTGAAAGCATTACCACATACCTGATGTAAAAGATAGTGGTCAGGATGGTTCACACAGAAAAAATGTTCAACATGCTCACTGACAGATTCATGGGGATCTGGAGGAACGTTTCTCACAAGAACCTGAGATAGAAATAGAGTAGTTAGATTGTGATCATTGGTAGCACTTCTCCGTAATCGGAAAGAATGTTGTTTCCATACACAGACATGAAAAACACGCACTTAAATCCATGCATCCACAAACACACAGCAAGACACAAAATGGATGCTTCAATGCAAAATCAGAACCAATCTCCACCATTCGAATAGAGGGAAGAATAAATCATACAGACATTAAGCAAATAAGTCTAAACTTCCTCTTGTTTCTTTCAACCCTTAGCACAAAGCTAGGTAACTAAGAGAGAACAATGCTTTCCATTGGTCACATGCATCATTAACCATAAAAACCTCGCTCAATTATACTATTATATAGCTAGGTATCAGACGATAGAAGATCTGGTGTTAGCAACAGTATACGAAGAACACCACTAGGCCTAGGGTCAAGCAAGATGAAAAAAAGAACAGACTATAAAGAGCTATCAAGGCTATGTAACTGGAAAGACTCTGTGTACTTTAGTCAACAAAGGACACAAGGGCTATGGAAGCAAACTAAGGACAAACACATCTATACCTTGCTCTTATGGATGCATGGAGTGTTTATACACTCAGTGCCTTTGGATGATACATATGTTTCTAGAATCCAGGTAGGATATGGAGGTTTACAAGAGGAAGGAGTCTACTGGTTCCTTGGACAGCAATGGAATCTACCTAGGTACAAAAGGCTCTTTCTCTAATATAGGACTCGATCATTTGCCGATATGCTGCATCTCATTAGCTGCATCCGAGGTAGGCATTGCTAATCGCCTTCAAAACCCATCCTATGTGACTACATAAGTGTCACATGGCTTGCTTTGTTAGGCATGGGAAAACTTAATGCATCAATAGCCTAGCATTTCGCCTTGAATGTTGTTGGTCATATTACATCAAGACTAAGTACCCTAGTATAACTTTTTCTTGCAACTTGTTTAGGAATCAATTCAACCAAAAGCTCAAGCTGATGTCGATGACCCAGGAGTAGCTTTTATACTTTACCACATCCCCTCATGCAAAACCCCTTTGGGCTTGAAGAGTAGATGCTACAAAGGCTACCCCTATCTTGTGCTAGAAGACGCAGGAATAGGTTTTGTTCTCTAACAGAACTTGCAGTCCCTGAGCTCAGAGATGTAGGGAAAACTCCATTAGCACTTAAATCAAAATCACAAAACTAATGCCCTAGATTCCCAACTGGGGCAAACAGGTGAGCAAATTTACATAGCTTTCACCTGATAGTTCAGCTATATAAAAAGGCTGTGCCTCTTGCACTGTAAATTTGAAATTTGAAAGGGATGGGTGGCTGCTGCTATAAAGACAAAGAAGAATAAGATAGTTTACCTAGAAAGTTGCTCGTTAGTCGACTACAGTCCAGAGTTATAAAGCGGAACCTGTGATCTTGTCAATTTGAAATAAGTGTAATGCTTGAAGATAAGAAAGCCAAGGTAGCAGAGTCATCTTTTCAGCATTCTCAACGGAGCATTAGGCCATCTTTGTAAGGAGGATAAGCTATAAAAATGTTTATTCTTTGATACATTACCTTAGAAAAGCTCAGGATGCAATTTCCTCTATATCATTACCCCTTCAAATGCATAATGGCACTTATGTCAGTACATAATATGGTTCACAGCATCAATTCAACCTTCATCCACCGTCGTATGCATCAAATTGCAGATGTAAAGAAGGTTCTTTACTTGTTTTCCAGCTATACAGATGTTTAGGAGCCTCGGTCCTTACGGACAAGGTTTTGTTAGAACTTAGAAGGCATCTTTCTTTCTTTCAAGCAATAACATGATATGAATGACAGCACAAGAGATTTTCGAGTTGGCCAATGTGGTCACGAGTCTACTGCAGAGCATAAGAAATGCTGCTTTCGCTACCCTTTGAGCGCTGCCTGATGTCTTTGAGGTGGTTGGCTTCTCAAGCCCATCGGCAAGCCTTCCACCCTTTGTCCCCACTTTTCCCTGACTGCAACCCTCAATTGGCCACTAGTTAACATCAACCCTTGGTGATTTCAGGGACTTTCTCCTCTCATCTGAGCAGGGATGACAGTGCATTGGATCTAGGTCATCTTTTGGCCATTATGGATCCAGCCTGAATGTATTGGAGTCCAGACTATTTTTGCTTTTAACTAAACCACGATTCTAACGATTCTTCTTGATTCGTGGAGTTTATGCCTAGGATGAAATCTACAAATTTAAAATGGAATATTAATATCACCAATCATTTGAGGTTTCAATTTAATTAGATCGAAAATAGAAGTCACCATTGATGGGGTAGCAATACCAAGGGTTAAGAAATTTAAATATTTAGGCTCAATGATTCAAAAGGAAGGGGATATAGCTGAGGACATCACCCAACATACAAAAGTGAGTCAGCAAAAATGGAAGAATGCTTCAAGAGTGTTGTGTGATAAAAGGTTTCCTGTAGGATTAAAAGACAGTATATCGTATGGTAGTAAGAGCAGCTTTGTTGTATGGCTTCGAGTGTTGGGCAATAAAAAAGACTCAAGGTCAGAGGTTGATGATAGCATAGATGAGGATGATTCGGTGGATGTGTAATTATACGAGATTAGATATAAGTGAACGACCAGGAATTAGGTGATTAGAAATAGGGTAAAAGTGGCACCCACAGTGCTGAAAGTGCTTTAAAGGGTTAATTCAGAATACCAAGTCTGCTTTAAAGGGTTATTTTTAGGATTTAGTCAAAGAATCTGGTTGATGTTTAACAAGTCTTTTCTGTTAATTTGTTTCTTATTTTTTGGTTTGTTATTTTTTCCTATTCTTTAGGCTAAAGGTTAGCTAACTAGTTGAGTTATGATTAGTTGGCTAGATTTTATGAATTATTAGTTTCTATGTAGCTTATAAATAGAGCAGCTTATCAGTTGTTTTTTAATCAATTTAATTAGAGAAATAAAGCATCAGCAGCTTTATTAAGATTCTTCTTAGTATTTTTACTGTTGTGAATTAGTATATCTCCTATTTTTTCCCAACAAAATTGGTATCAGAGCCAAATTTCGTCTTTTGGGCAACTGAGTGAAAGACTTTTTTTTGAGTGCTTGAGAGAGAAACAAAAGTGACTGTGAGCCAAACACATTTGAAAGGAATTCATGGCTAATAATAGCACCAATTCTTCAACCCAGCCCCTTATTCCTATGTTCAAAGGGCTAAAGTATCACCTATGGAGTCTTAAGATGAAGACCATGTTTAGGTCTCAAGAGCTGTAGGAGTTGGTGGAGAATGGGTACACTAAGCCTAATCTGGCACCGGCTCAACCCAACCAACAATTGCGTGAGACTCATAAGGAAGATGCGAAGGCCCTGCTTCTCATCCAATCCGCACTAAATGATGAAATTTTTCCACGAATTGTAGCAGCTACAACCTCGAATGAGGCATGGAAAATTTTAAAGCAAGAATTTTTGGGTGACAAAAAGGTAATTACTGTGAAATTACAGACACTTCGTTGTGAAGTTGAGGCAACAAAAGACAAAGAGTTTGTACAAGAGTTTTTTGTCTAGAGTGTATGCCATTGTTAGTCAAATGAAAACATATGGTGAAGATATTAGTAACCAAACTGTTGTGAGCAAGGTACTGAGAAGTTTAACAGCAAACTTCAACTATATTGTTGCTGCAATAGAAGAGTCTAAGGACTTGTCTACATACAACTTTGATGAATTAATGAGTTCCTTGCAAGCCCATTAAGCCAGAGTTACTAGGTTCTCAGAAAAGGTTGAAGGAAAAGCTTTTCATGTGAAGGGGGAGCATCAGAATATTCTGGTCATGGCCGTGGCAGAGGTGGATTTCGTGGCAGAAGACGTGGAAAAGGCCAAGGGAGAGGTCGAGGCAGAGGTGGTTTTCATGAAGAGAGGCAGAACAAAAACTTTCAGTGCTATTATTGCAAAAAACCAGGCCACAAAGAAGCATATTGTTGGCAAAAACAAAAGGATGAGGCCAACCAAGCTAGTTTTGCAGAGAAAACAAAGGACAATAAGCTTTTTATGGCTGTTTTTTTCTGAAGATGAAAAGCCCAATGATTTTTGATTTTTGGACAGTGGGTGCTCCAATCACATATCTGGAACAAGGTCATTGTTTAGGGAGCTTGATAAGTCCAAGAAATCAGAGGTGACACTAGGAGATAACCAGAAAATTCAGGTGCACGGCAAAGGTACTGTTTGCATTACAACCATTATAGGCAATGCTTAGGTTTTAGATGATGTACTACTTGTTCCTAGTCTCTCCCATAATCTACTTAGTGTCGGGCAACTAATGATTAGTGGATATTCTCTTCTGTTTGATTATGCGCATTGTGTTATTAGAGATAAAGCCTCAGGTCAGATTACCGCTAAAGTTCCCGTGGCCAGGCATAAAATGTTTCCACTAAAAGTCTCTATGGTTGAGAGGTGTGCTTTGATGACTAGTGCAGACTCTAACAATGAGACTAGATTATGGCATTTATGCCATGGGCACCTGAATATTAATGGGCTGAAATTGTTAAGTCGAAAGGAGATGATTTTTGGACTACCAAAGCTTGATAATCTTAGATTTTGTGAGAATTGTGTTTATGGGAAGCAAAGCAAAAACCTTTTCCTGTAGGAAAGGCTTGGAGGGCCTCCAAATGTCTTGAATTAGTGCATGCAGATTTGTGTGGAACTATGAGTACAAAGTCTCCTGGTGGAAGGCGATTCTTTCTGCTATTTACTGGCGATTTAGTCGCATGAGTTGGTTTTACTTCTTGGAGAACACGTTTGAAGCCTTTGGCTCGTTCAAGAAGTTCAAAACTTTAGTGGAAAAGCAAAGTAGACTGTCAACAAAGACTCTTCGAACAAACATAGGAGGTGAATTTGTATCCTACGACTTTAATATTTTTTGTGAAGAAAATGGAATTTACAGGGAGCTTTCAGCACCTTATACACCAGAACAAAACGGTGTAGCTGAGAGGAAGAATCGAACTCTACTAGGGATGGCCAGAAGTATGTTATAAGCAAAAGGACTTCCAACCTGCTTTTGGGCTGAAGTTGTAGTGACGGCATTGTACACCTTAGATCTGTCTCCTACTAGGGCAGTTCGTGACCAGACACCATATTAAGCTTGGACTGGTAGAAGACCAACGGTGAGCTACTTAAAAGTTTTTGGTTATATAGCATATGCTTTGGTTAAAAGTATTCTCGGAAATTTGATGAAAAACCTGATAAATACATTTTCATTGGTTATTCTTCTGAATCCAAAGCATATAAATTGTACAACCCTGTCAATGGCAAGTTAACCCTTGGCAGAGATGTAGTGTTCAATGAAGCAGCAAGCTGGGATTGGGGAGAAGAGTAAGCTCAGTAAGGGATTCCTATGAACATTTCTTCAGTTCTACCACCTGAACCAACACTTGCAAGCAGTCCTACAAGGTCATCTCAAGGTCATCTCATGCAAGTTCACCTGAGAGTTCTCCCACATCATCCCCAAGCAGAAACTCTTCTTCACTTCTTCAGATGTAGAAGAGACTTCAGCTACTCCTCCACTCAAAAGATCAACAAGAATCAGGAAGCCAAATCCCTAATATGTTAACTATAACACGTCCTATAGTTTTGCTCTACTTGTTACAAATCCTCTTGCTTTGATGACGCTATAAATGAGCCTCAGTTGTGTAAGGCTATGGATGAGGAGTTGCAGGCTATTAAGAAGAATGAGACTTGGGATTTTGTAGAGTTACCAGAAGAAAAAAATGTTATTGGCTTAAAATGAGTGTGCCGCACTACCATGCTGATGGTAAAATTCAAAAGTTCAAAGCTCGTTTGGCTACAAAAGGATATGCGTAGCAAGAAGGTGTGGATTTTGATGAAACATTCTCTCCCTTCGAAATAGCAAGAGTGTTTCTGGCACTAGCAGCACAACTTGAGCGGCCAAGTCTACCAATTTGATGTTAAGTCAGCATTTTTGAATGGAGAATTGAAAGAGGAAGTATATGTTGCCCAACCGGAAGGAAATGTTGCTAAAGGAGAGGAAGATAAAGTATATAGGTTGAAAAAGGCTTTATATGGCCTAAAGCAAGCTCCATAGGTATGGTACAGGAAGATTGACTCATATTTTCAAGAGAGCGGATTTGAAAGGAATGAAAATGAACCAACCCCTTATGTGAAAAGGCAAGGGGATTCTGATTTTCTTGTCGTATGCCTTTATGTTAATGATATGATTTATATGGGGTCTTGTGAGTTACTCATTGAACAATTTAAATCCTGCATGATGGGAAAGTTTGATATGTCAGATTTGGATTTGCTATATTATTTTCTTGGACTTGAGGTTAACCAGTGCGCTGATGGAATTTTTATCTCATAAAAGAAGTACGCTACTGTTTTGCTCAAGAGGTTTAACATGCTGCATTGCAAATCAATGCTCACACCCATGTATGTGAATGAAAAACTTGTAGTTAATGATGCCACCGGCGTGGCAAATGCAAAGCAATTTTGGAGCATTGTTGCTGGTCTAATTTATTTGTGCCATACTAGACCAGACATCACATTTTCTATGAGTATAGTGTCAAGATTTATGCACAATCCTTCATTGCATCATCTTGGGGCGGCCAAGAGGATTCTTCGTTATGTAGCTGGAACTACTGACTTTGGGATCTGGTACTTTAAGGTATCAAAATCCAGGTTAGGTGGCTTTTCTATTAACGCTTGGGCAGGATGCTTAGAGGACAAAAAGAGCAATTCAGGCTCCATATTTTCCCTTCATTCTGGTGCTATTTCATGGAGCTCAATGAAGCAAGATGTCATTGCTCTGTCCTCGTCGGAAGCAGAATATGTTGTTGTTACAGGAGCTGCTTGTCAAGCTATTTGGTTATGGAGGTTATTGGCTGATTTCCTTCAAATGCAAGGAGGAGCTACAAAGGTTTTCTGCGACAACAAAGCAATAGTTGCCATGACAAAGAACTAACATTTCAAGTAGAACAAAGCACATAGACATCGGTTATCATTTTATACGGAAGTTGGTTGCTAACGGTGAAGTAACTTTGAGTATCTGCAATATAAACAATCAAGCTGCTGACATTCTCACAAAATCGCTTCTGTGGGCTAAGCATGAAGTCTTGAGACTTCAGATGAGAGTGACAAGCTTTGAAGCAAGGGGAAGTGTTGAAAGTGCTTCAAAGGGTTAATTCAGTTTTCTTAGTTTTAGGATTTAGTCAAAGTATCTGCAATATAAACAATCAAGCTGCTGACATTCTCACAAAATCGCTTCTGTGGGCTAAGCATGAAGTCTTGAGACTTCAGATGGGAGTGACAAGCTTTGAAGCAAGGGGAAGTGTTGAAAGTGCTTCAAAGGGTGAATTCAGTTCTCTTATTTTCAGGATTTAGTCAAAGTATCTGCTTTCTGTCTACCCAGCCTTTTCTATCAATTTGTTTCCTATTTGTAGGTTTGTTATCTATTCCTACTCTTTAGGCTAAAGGTTAGCCAACTAGTTGAGTTGTGGTTAGTTGGCTAGATTTTATGAATTATTAGTTTCTATGCAGCCTATAATTGTTTTTTAATCAAAATTTAATCAGAGAAATAAAGAATCAGCAGCTTTATTAAGATTCTTCTTAATATTTTTTACTGGCATGAATTAGTTTCTCTCCTGTTTTTTCCCAACACACAGAAGATAAGTTGAGAGCGACTAGACTAAGATGGTTTGGTTACGTGAAGAGGAGTTTGGATCCACAGTAAGAAGATGTGAGATGATTAACCTTTCAGAGTGTAAAAAAGGCAGAAGACGACCAAAGAAAAGCTAGAAAGAGGTGATTAAATACGATTTGAAATTTTTATGGCTAATGGAGGACATGTCTTAGGATAGGAGAGTCTAGCGGTCTAGGATTAAGGTGGTGGACATAGGTAACTTGCTTCTTAGTAGTTCGTTGGTTTTTTATTGGTAGGGTTGCTATTGTGTTGTAATGGCCTTTTTTTGTCTTTCGTTTGCAGTATTTATGTATGCTAGCAGTCACCTCACCCTAAAAGAGTTATTATTAGCCCATTTCGATTTGAATGAGGTATAGTACTCACCTCTATTATGTTGTTTTACGTTTTATGCTGTTTTTAAGTACTTCTTACATTACTTTTGTCTATCAAAGGTTTCAACTTCAAAAGTTTTAAAATTTTCTTTTAAAATTATCTTCATGTGGGTCTTTTGGAATCAGCCTCTCTTGTGGACAATGATTTCTGCAGAGGTAAAGTTGCCTACATCTATTTTGCAAATGATATAACCCCACAAAAGCAAGATCTTCACTGGGAGGAGTTGTTATATTAATATCACCAATCATAAAAGGTTAAAAGAAACACAAACTATTTTGCAAGTGATACGGATTGGACCTCAATACCAAAGCATCAACTACCAGTAACAAACACTCACAAAACTAAAACACTCACAAAACTCAAAGGACAAAAACTCACAAAGCTCAAAGCTCAAAATACAAAATAAAGTATGTGTTTTTGGGATCTTTGTGGGGAAGCAAAAGACACAAGAGGGATATGTTCATGCTAAAGGTAATACCACCACATGAACTAAAAGCTCTCCATCAAGATCAACTCTAAAGGCTAAAGCTACTAAGTTAATCCATAAAGGAAAAAGCTAACCCCACCATCAATAGGAAATTCTTGTATAAGGATTTTCTTGGATTTTTAGCGAGAGAAAACTCCCAAGCATTCTGTTTTCATTCATTCCGAGTCTCAAGGCATAAAATTACAATGGGAATTCAGAGGACAAATAAAGCTAGTAAATGATTGGTCCCTCACACAAGCTACTAATTTAACCACTCAAAGTACGAGGAATTCCATCCAATAAGATTGTAATACTATCCCTAACCATTAAAATCATTAGAAATAATCTAGCAAAAATAGAAAGAAAACTAAAGGATAACCATATGCTATTCAGTGAGCTGTAATTTTTGCACTTACAACTCCATGGAAGCTTCCTTAACCTCACCAGTTAGGGGAATTTGTTGATTTACCTTAGGGTAGAAAACATTTGGAGAGTTTACTAATCCGTCATCAAAATTTTACCCACAAATTCATCCATTTACTACCCCAAAAAATTGATGATCTAAACATTGCAATTTTAGGGCCTACACTGACCAACCTTCGGTTTTTGCTTCATAACCTTCAAAATACTTGAAGGTTTTGCATGATTCTCTTATGTTCGAAGCTAGACATCTAGAGCTTTCAATTCTAGCTAATTCATGTTTTTTGGAGCTCATTTGGTAGGCCAAACAGCAACTGGAATTTCTGGACAAGTTATTCTACACATTTTATTTGACATAATTCACCACTAACAAGAGAACTATGACACATGATATACTGAGTGTTCGGGACTCTTGTTTTGCATCAAAGTACCCTTCTTCGAAAGGATTTTCCCTGAAATCCTTGTAGCTAAATGTTTGATCCCCAAAAATCATCAATTAAGCAATATGGATGCCCTTATTGGATTTCAGCAACACAATAGTGCTAAGGATTCCATCTTTCTTGCACACAACTTTTTTAAAAGAATTCAGGGGTGTTTCAGTATAAAACAAACCCAAATACCATAAGCTTGCTAATAACACAACTTATTCTTTAGTATTCAAGTCCAAATGGGGTATCTCTTAATGCACAAGTTTGGATTGTAGTGGTGCACATCCAAGAGTATAATTGACGCGCTAAGTGAGCTTTTCTCTTCCAAAGGTAGAGCATCCATCTTGTAAAATTTGTCCTTGGGCTTGAACTTGGATTTTCTTTTCCTCAATTTGAACTCAAATAGGTTGATAACCTTCCAGGAGCTCTCCTTCATCAAGAAGGCAAATGATAAGTAATGTAAATGTTGTATTAAATGACACCAAAGGAATGTCACCCATGCAGAAAAGGAGGCAATTACAAAATAGCATCATGCCCTCAAGCGCTCAACTATAATCATATTGACAAACTCCGAAAAAGTCAACTTTATACTGCATCGAGAACTTGACTCCAACTATATAGAGTTCTCAAGAATAATGTTTGAAATCTTGAAAGGACCTAGCCTTGCTCTCAAAAATCCGACAATGCTTCTCGCTCCTAATGCAACACTAAATAGCCAAAGGCACCAACTTCCAAACACCGAGTATCCAACTTTTCTTGAGCCTCCTTCTCCAAGCCACCAAAACATCTTTAATGGTCTGAGGCTGCACCCAATTAATTCCCATCAACGAAAATGACAGATGCCATAAAGCAAGAACCCACCTATAATGAACAAAAACATAGTTGTCGACTCTTCTTCTACTAAACACATTGAACACCTACTAGCCGACTTGAAGTTTCTTCTTTTGAGCAAATTCTCTGTTGGAACCTTTCATTTGGTGGCTGCCCAAACTAAAAACAAAGCATTGGTGGGAGCCTTAAACCTCCAAATTGCCTCAGTTGGAAAATAAAAGTTGAGTGGACCCTTACATCTCTTTGTAGTAACTTTTGATAGTGAATTGCCCACTAGAGTAATGGGGTCAAGAGATTTCATCATCACTATCAAAAGCGACTTTCGTATTAGCAAGCAAAGCCAAAAGACTAACATACCCTCCTCTTACTAATCATTCAGGTTTCTCAAGACAGTTAAGTTCTAGTGGTTTTGACCATCATTCCAGAAGACCAGTTTCTGTACCGGTGCACAAGCATCCCGCGTTCACGCAGGGTCCGGGGAAGGGCCGCACCCTAAGGGGTGAATTGTAGGCAGCCTAACCTGACTTTGTCAGTGGCTGATTTCACAGTTCCTATATAGTAGCCTATCCTAAAAAGACTCGGGAACAGAGACTTAAGAGGGTCATCTCCACACCAAACATCATGCCAAAATGAAACCTTTCGACCCATTTATCACCTTAAAATGCACAATAGACTGGAAATGGTCTAAACCACCTATAATTGACTTCCAATAACCAATCCGATGAGCGCAAGAATTCTTCTTACACCACCGGCCCAAAGGCCCCAAACTATCGACCCTATACTTCATTATGACCACCTTTCTCCACAAAGCGTCCTCTTCTTTGGCGAACCTCCACAACCACTTGGCCTTGAGAGCTTCATTCATGTCCTAAAGATGTCTAATACCAAGGCCGCCCTCAAATTTAGAATGGCAGACCTCATCCCAATTGACCTAATGAAAATCATTGTTGAACTCATTATTAGACTAAAGGAAGTCCCTCATGATTTTCTCTAGTTAGGTGGCAATGCTAGCTGGAATGATAAATAAAGACATGAAATAAATAGGGAGACTTCATAGGGTGCTTCGCAATAAAGTTAGTATTTCCACCCAGCTAGTCTCTTGAGAAACCTTTCCGCAATTCGTTCCCACACAGTTTTACATTTGAAAGGAGCTTTAAGCAGGAGGCCAAGATAAGAAGATGGTAGATGCTCAACACTATAACCAAAGAATTGTGCAAGGTGATGAATTTGAATCTCTCACACCTCACCAATAGGAATAAGAACACTCTTAGAAAGGCTAACACTGATAACAGCAAAATACATCTCAAAGGACCCACATTGCTCTCCTCATGCTTACAAAAAACAAAGTATCATCAAGAAAAAGTAAGTTGGAAATAAGGAAAAGCCTCCAGGATGCCAACTTCAATAGCTTTGTTAACCAACCTGTTGAGCATCTCCACGAGGTGAATAAATAAAAGGTGAGGGATGATGGGTCATATTAGCGGATACCCCTAGAGCTGGAAAAACCAAAAAAAAAAAAAGGAAAAAAGAAAACCATAAGCTTCGCCATTGACAATCACTAAGACATGGGCTGTAGAGATACAAAAGTAAATCCATCTCCTCCATTTGCTGGGAAATTCCCATTTTGCCTAGAGTAACCATGAGAAAGTCCCAAGAAAAATGGTCATAAGCCTTTTCAATCTCAAGCTTACCTAATCAATTAGATTTAAGATAGTTGTCAGTACACTCATTAGCATTAGCAATTAAAGCTGCAGCCAAAATTTGGCGACCATGAATGAAGGCATGTTGATTCGGACTGACAATTTTTCCGATGATTTTCGTCAACCTTGAAGTAGAGGACTTCAGCCAAGATTTTATAAAAACTCCCAACAAGGCTAATAGGCCTAAACTTTCATCGGAACGGCAAATGATCACGTCCTCTTCTTGAAAAATCTCATCCTTCTCTGTGCTAAACCGCTTCTTGCTTAGCCTTAAGCTCCTACTCTCGAATTTCTATCAACATTCTTCAATTTCCAAGTTTACAATGAGCATGTCTAGTTCTTACTGAAGATTTGTTTATGCATACTAAAGATTTGTTTTCATTTCCCATACGACCTTAATAGAAGGAGTTCAAGGTTCCCTTTTCAAGTTTTATCCATGGATTTGAGAAGGGAAATTTTGGGACAAGAGGGGGTGGTGTGAAGAATGAGGGAACGCTGGTGGGGAGAGGAAACACAGTTTAACCATGTTAGGTTATGGACAAAAAATTTTGACAACTTTTTCTTTGTTTTTGTTTGAAGCAAAGACTATTTTGTGGCGCCAAAAGGGTTGCATTAGGTCGAGAAGTGTGTGTTTGGGCTAAGATGTTTTTTTTCTCCAACTCAAAGGTGATTAAAAATAAGAAGTAGACCTTTTCGCTGTGAAAATACCTAAAACTAGGATATGTTGCTCTGATGCCACTTGATAAGGATTGGATATCAATACGAAAGCGTTGAACACGTACAACAAACACTCACAAAACTCAAATGGAAAATGCAAAAAAAAATGAAAATAAAAACCAAAAAAATATGTGTTTTGCAATTTTTGTGGAGAAAGAAAAGAGAATAAATGGGATATGTTCATGCCAAAGGTAAAACCACCACATGAACTAGTAAGTCGCCACCAAAGATCAACCCTAAAAGCTAAAGTTACCAATACATAAAGGAAAGACCTAAATCCACCACCAATAGAAAATTTTTCGATAAAGATGTTATGGAATTTTTAGTGACAGAAAATGCCCAAGCATTCTTTTTCATTCATTGCAGGTCTCAAAACATAAAACTACAATGGGAATTCAAAGGATAAATAAAGCTAATAAATGGCTAGCCCTTTCCCCAAGCTACTAATGTAACCAATGAAATTACAAGCAATTCCATTGAATTGGATTAGAGCACTATCTCCAACCAATAAGATCATTACAAAATTATGTACCAAAAATAGAAAGAAATGTGAAGGATAACCTTGTCCTCTGCGTTGAACTGGAATTTCTAGATTTTTCCGCAGTTGCATCTTGTTGAAAAGTTCCCTAACTCCACCAATTACAGAAATTTGTTGATTAACAATTTAACGTGTGGAGGGGAGGGGGCTTGGAGAGTTTAGTAATCCCTGCTTAAAATTTAACCTAAAAATTTCATTCATCTACTGCTGTAAAAAAGAATTGATGATAAAGACATTGCAGTTTTGGAACTAAATTGACCAACTTTGGGTTTTTGCTCATAACTTTCAAGATAGTTGAAACTTATACACAATTCTTTTTTGCATTGAAAGCTAGAGACGTGCA
The DNA here is from genome assembly GCA_029747015.1 of Carnegiea gigantea. Lineage (NCBI taxonomy): Eukaryota > Viridiplantae > Streptophyta > Magnoliopsida > Caryophyllales > Cactaceae > Carnegiea > Carnegiea gigantea. The sequence continues at coordinate 690,100 of JAKOGI010000305.1, read as the reverse complement.
TCTTTCAATCGATAGCTATTCATTACTTTTTGAGCTCATTTGCTGGCCAAACATCAGTTCAAAGTTGACCTACGAAACTTGAATTTCTGAACGGCGTATACTAAAAGTTTTATTTGATATAGTTCACCACTAACAAGTAACTATGACCCAGTTAGTGGATAGTTTGGGACTCTTGCTCTGCATCAGCAAGTCTTACAACAGAATTTTTTTCTTAAACAAAAATTCAGGTTGAGATGAATCTCACTCAAGCTTGGATTCTGGTAGATCTTTTTAAACTTGGATCAATGTGGACTTGCTTTGGATTTGAATTTTATTGCTATCGCTATGTTGATATTTCTTTCTCCTTCACTAGGTCCTAATGTTGTTACAAGCATACACAGATCTTGTGAGACACCCAAGAAATGAAGAATGATCATCCTAAACAAGACTACAAAATGCTAAACTAAAACCATTGTGCTCGACAAAGGTGCAGTCATCTAACGCACAATTATATATATCTGCAAAACAGAAAGGGCAACCTAATAGTCCTCTTTCATTCTAAGCAGTCCCTATTTCCTCATCACAACCAGTAAAATCCCAGAAACAGGGAAAGGATGGAAACATTCCCCCCCCCCCCCCCCAAATGGGGGGATGGCTTTTCATTGCAGAATAGCAGCCAAAAGATGGCATTTGATCACATAGTAGTGGAATTGCATCTTCTAATTTACTCTCCTAGTCTTAACCCAAGCAAAAGAAAGGTTGCACTCCATCTCCCACCCTCCCCTGGTTGCTTGAGATTAAGTTGAGTTAATAAATCGGTGACAACAGTTCATATTAAGTTTGCACCCACCTTAATAGGGTAATTCGTTCTTGATCCCTGGACACACTCTCTAAACCGAGAGGAATGATGATGATTATAGCAATAAGGCATATAATTGGTGTAGTTACATCTACAGAAAGAACTGCAAAAGATTTAAACATATGAAGGAAATAATCTAAGTAAAACAACCATCATATAAGTAGTACGCATGAACCAATGCAACATAAACAAGAAAAGGAGGCTGCAAAGACCTAGTATTAAAAGGACCTAAAAGAAAATTGATGCTACGCAACAGAGGAAAGACTCTGAAAATAAAAGACACTAATTCGAGGTATCCACAAACTTTTACCACAATTCATGTCCTAGGGGCTAGGTCAATTAGAGATGAACTAAATCTTGTCTACTATTCTTTCCCCCAAATCTTCTCCGACCCATTTATCCTCCTTCCTCATTCAATTCATAGGCTCATCACAACTCAGCAACATCCTTCTGAACGACTCCAAAACCAATTAAAGCCTTGTCTGTTACATTGTATCTCAACTCGGAGCTACTCTCTCCTTGTGCCAAGTGCCTGTTAGCCTGTTAGACAATTATACATCCTTGAAAAATAGAGGTGGACATGGACTCATGTGACTCAATAGGATAGTTTTCATGCTCGTTTTCACGCTGCTAATAGTGATATCCTCCATTTGCATGACATTTTATTTTTTTTATATTTTAAAATTACCCCTGATATGACCAAGTCTCCAATTTAGATGGGACGATATAATGGGCCAAACAAATTCTAGACGAAGTCAAAGTTCTCAAAGAAAATACTTTATCCTTTTGTCCAGAGCTGATGTTCAATTAGTCAATGATTGCTGGCCAAATTGTTACCAGTAAGAAGGCTTACTGTAAATTGATCTGGACGTCGATCGGAAGAAGCGAGAAACTGCAGCCTCATGGTCATTATTATCTTATACTCTTTGTATAGCATATAACAGGTCCAAATCGTGGAGACATATGCCACACCAAGATGTGCCCAGAACCTGCTGGAGACAGCAAACATTTAATCCATGCAAGTATACATTAGCATCCTAGTGTGGGGAAGGGGAAATTTCATTCTAATTGAAACCTAGTGATTTTAATTAGTACAGAATAAACTGACATCACAGTCCCATTGTAGGTTTCATCTTCTACCATGGCTTCATCTTTTTTTTTAAAAAAAAAAAAAAAATTCTTGCTTGGAGAGGGGGTTGTTAAAAGAGCTTGGAATTGAGTTATCAGAAGAAACTACAAATTTATTCTCAACATAGTCTTAATCTTCACCATGATCTTATCTATGAAAGCACTGTTAATTGACGGCATTTCAGTAGGATTTGGTACAACTGTACGGGAATGAGAACATGGGAACACCAATAGCCAGCAATGAAGTACGGTGAGGGTTCGACAGGTTCGCCGTTTTCCTCGACCTATTTTGCTTTCTTTTACTTTTATTCACATACAGTGAAAAGCAGTCTACTGTTCGATGTCCGCCACCTAAACATGAAGGTGGCCTTGGCATTAGACATCTCCACCATATGAATAAAGCTCTCAAGGCCAAATGGCTTTGGAGGTTTGCCAAGGAAGAGGATGCTACGTGGAGAAATGTGATCAAAACGAAGTATGGGTTGGACAATTCTGGCTGGTGGAGTAGGAAGAGCTCTTACGCTATGCTCAAGGGGTGGGCTACTAGAAATCTATTATGACTAATGTCAACCATTTTCGCCCTCTTGTGCCTTATTGGGTGAAAATGGGTAAAGGACCTTGCTTTAGCATGATGTGTAATGTGGTAATCAACCTCTTAAGTTTCAATTCCAAAGATCTTTGTAAGATGGCTCGGTTTAAAGAAGCAATAGTACATGTAGTTGCCTCTTGGAGTGGCAATCAGTACCACTAGAATATTACTTTCTTGAGAAGCCCGAATGACAAGGAAGAAGAGGGTGTGTCGCGTCTTTTGGTTTTGCTTGCTAATATGAAGGTCTCTCATGAGGGTGATGACGAGATTCTTTGGCCTCATGACTCTAGTGGGCAATTCAGTGTCAAAACTTATTCGAGGGAGACATACAAAGGGTTGTCTACCCTTGATTCCCAACCAAGGCGATTTGGAAGTCTAAAGCTCCCACCAAAGCATGCTTTCTTATTTGGCAGCTACAAAAGCAAAGGTTCCAAAAGAGGACACGCAAAAGGAGAAACTTCAAGTTGGCTAGTAGGTGTCCTATGTGTTTTGGGGAGGAGGAGTCAGTAGACCACCCTTTTGCCCATTGTCGGTGGGTCTCCGCTTTGTCGCATTTGTCTCTTTCTTTGATGGGGGTTAGTTGGGTGCAACCTCAAACCATAAGAGATGTTTTGGTGGCATGGAGAAGAAGGTTAAAGAAGAGTTAGGTCCTAGGTGTTTGGAACTTGATCCCTTTGGCTATTTGGTGGAGCACTTGGAAGGAGAGGAATGACTGGATTTTTTAGGGCAAGGCTGGAGCTATTGATGATTTCAAACTTTATTTGTTGAGAACTTTATATAGTTGGAGTCAAGTTCTCATTCATGGTACAAAGTTGACTACTATAAAGAGCTTAAGGGCATGATGGTATTTTGTAATGGCCTCCTTTTGTACATGAGTGACATCCCCTTGGTGTCTTTTTAATATAACTTTTGATTACTTATAAATAATATTTTTAAAAAACAGTTTCCTTATCAAAAAAAAATATTTAAAAAAAACAGCAAGTCTACTATTGTGTAGCACTCTCTTGTTGGGGAAACCACTATGAGCATCCTTTTTCTCAACAAACTCGAGTTCAGATCCTTTGTATACTACAAATGAAACCAAGTATATAATTTATGCAAATCAAATTCTAACGTTATACCATGGATGGATTTGCATACCCATATGAAAGGGATTAAACTCAAGTTTGTTGAGCAAAAAGAACCTCATAATAGTTTTCTCATCTTTAATTGGCTTTCTCAACCTTATTGATTTAGGGGAGGGTGGAGCTTAACAATATGACCCAAAAAAAGGGTTTTGCAAGACAAAGTTCAAGGGATAGCAAGCCAGACAGAGCATGCCAGTATGGCCTTTATTAAAGTCCATGTGTCTTTCTCACACACATATACATTCTCAAACACAACTATCAAAAGCCAGTGCTAGTAGTGTAGGACACTCTTAGAGTCCAGAGCAATTCCTACAAAGGGGCAGTTGCATAGGATGGTTTCATAGCAACTCCGACCGAAAGAGGGACCTGGGAAGCTCACACAAAAACTGTCCTTGGCTCACACACAGTGAAATTCTCTCAAATTTGATCTCAAATAATCAATTATCATCTGATTTTCCCCATATACAAAAGAGCATTATATACCTTCAAAATTGACCATAAGAAAACTAAAAGATACTGAATAACCAGAAAAAGGGGAAATTTACATTTTGGTCCACTGAATTTTTACACAATAGTTTTTAGGGCCTATGAAAATTGGATATAATTTAGAGGTACATGATGGATGTCATAAAAGTTGCTTTCACCAATATTTGAATCTTTGTTGATATGTACTGAATCCCTTTATGCTTGGCATCCTCTTCATTAGCTTCCCCCGTAAAAGCTTCATTTTCATTATCTGAAGTGAACATTTCTCATTGCGTGTGCCATTCACATGTGATTGAGGGGCAGCACCTGACAATTCAAGTCCTTTGCTACTTGCACCTCCTATTTCGTTGATTCCTCTTAATAGTTTCCCTTTTATCTCCCTCAATGATGTCCCCCTATCATGCGTTAGTTGAGTCTAATATATATAAATCCTCAGTGGTTTCTAGTGTTCCCCTATCATAGGTTAGTTTAGTCTAGTCTATATAAATCCTCAGTGGTTTCCTAGAAAACATTAAAGATGAAACTGTGTAATCTCCAGTGGGAAGACCCCATGGTATCAACGGAGCTGTAGGAGGTTTATAGCCCAACATGCGCCCAGGAATGTGGGACCCACAACCTCATATGAACACACTAGCAAAATAAAGATCCAATTCATAGCAACCTTCGTAAATTTGATGCCCTAGAAGCTTGCAAAAAGCATATACAACATCTCCATAGGAATTAAAATTCACCTGAGCATGAAAGCACTCATTGTCCGAAATCTAGGAATGCCTCTTCTAGATCCCTACAAGAACAGAAACAGATGGCACAAAGCAGTTGTTGTAACCACGGGAGAAGCTAAGGCACTAGGGGGTCCCTCCCAACACTTTCTCATCGATTTGATTTACATATCTTATACAGAGAATGCTTCCTGACTTAATGATTATGGCATCACCGTGACTGATGGTCCTGGGTTCAAATCTGAGTAGATGCTGATTTGAATTTAATTTTTACCACATGCTCCATTTTTTAGCCACTGCCTGATGCAAGTCCATCTTCCCGATGCATTTTGCATTGCCTTCTGCCATTTTCCCTCACTAGTCAGTTGCCTGGGCATTAGGGAAGTAAACACTCTCTTGAACCTATTATTTATTTCGATTCATTTATTTCAGTAAAATCTCTTAGTGTTATTTCATTTTTGGATCACTTCAATCTCAAAAAAGAGGCAGATTAATATTTTTCTTTGTTTTAATTTTTAGTTTCAAAGATATGTAGTTTATATTTTTCTTTACATAGATTATTGAATGTAATAGGGAAGTGGGAAATTAAACCTAACTTCTCATGTACTGCAAATCTTAATTTTAAGTACCAACTTGGTCAAGATCTCACCACATAAAACTATCATTTTTTCTCCCACCAGTTTGATTAACGCTTTATATTAAAATCAACAATTAACTACAAGTCTCTGAAAACAAATTTTAAAAAAGCATGTTATTTGAAGTCGCACCCTAATGAGAATGTCTAGTTGTGACCCTGGTTGTAACTTGTAACAGGCAGCCCTTTATTGTGAATGATAACAGGCAGCTCAAACCAAACCATAATCAGTCGGTCGCTGTAGGCAATAATCATCAGTTAAGCAATGAAGAAACTACCAAAGAGCAAGCACCTCCCTGGCAGCAGCACACATGAAAGCAGTGTATATGAATAGAACTCTGCAGCAGCGAGTATTGACATTAATAGAGGTGACGTACAGCAGAAAATTGGTCCAGTGAATAAACAATGTTGAATTTCAAAGAGGGTAGCAACCTGTGATGTGGAATTTTTTTCTCTTTTTTGGGCAGTTCTTTTCTTTTGGGATATTTGGAAATCAACGAGAATGGAAAGAGAAAGTACAGCAGCTAGATCAGAAAACCTGGATACCAAATTGATGTTGGACACTCCTAGAGAAATTCCAACCAAAGGATAGTTGTGTAGGACACTCTTAAAGCAATTCCAACAGAAAGGGGATTTAGGACACTCACACAGAATCTGTCCTTGGCTCACACAGAATCAAATATTCTCCCGGAGATGTTCACTCAAATAAATGTGAAATTATCATTCATTCAATTGATTTTTTCCGCATACATAAATGGGATTATATAGCTTAGAGTCCTATTCATAGTTACTGGGAATACCCGAGCATTCAGCAATCCAGGAACAGGCGATCCGAAGACTAAATTAAACTAAATATGTGCGATAAGTAACGATCTGTGTTCTGGACTAAACCATTCGGGATGCAATTATGGTCGTACTAAAATAAGAAAAATAAAATATACTGAATAACCAACAAAGGATAAAGATACTAGCCTAAAGTAATCCTAACACATTAGGAAGGGAATTCTTAATAACGCTCTAGAGAATATCTTTATTTTGACTATCCTAAAATATGACTATGAAAATTATCAACATACGAAAAACCTCCAATATTGAAATATTCTAATTTACTAAATCTTTTAACCCATCCTTTTACTCTTTTCCTGCATCAGCTAGCCTATTAACTCCATTGATTTCAGCAATGTCAAAGCTGTAAGCCCCTTTTCTACATTGATTACTGTCTCAATTTCTGGATACAGGTCCCCCTAGTACCCCAGATCTGAAATTGCTCTCAACAACTCCAGACAAAGGTGCCACTTGCAGGAGTGGTGATTAGGTCATTGACTTTAACAAATTGGGTCACGATAGACCATGATCTCAAATTCTCAATCAACTTTGACATGTTTTTTTGGAAGCATGACCCAACTGTTGCTCCGCTGCACAGGAAAACCTTGAACCATGCACCTATGCTCAGTAAATTTGTTGCATTTCGACCCAAAACAGAAAGGAAATGGGCAATTGTCACATCTCTTCCCTTTTCCAACATATGCTCTCTTTTCATTCTGTCCCTACTACATAAAGTTAGCAACAAGATGTTATTCAAACATAACTTCATACCCCAAGAAGCCTACCTAGATGAGGTGTTCAGGGCCCTGGTGGTCCCTAGCCTAATTAAGTGAGAAGCTAAGTGAAGGAAAAAGAACATGCTCCATGCATGGCAAAGAAATTCTATGCTATTGTTATCGGTATCATCATCTGGTACCAAATGAGTTAATTTTGTAGTATGATCATAAGACTTTGAAATAAATTCAAGGCCAACAAAAAGCTCAACTATAGGCAAGCCAAATAGGTGGAGAATTTACAAGCTTTCACCTTTGTTATCAAATGCAAGTCTAGGAAAATGAATAAAGGGAATGACATTCTTTGACGGAAGTACTTAATTCTTCAACAATTTTGAGTCTTTTATTTTGCGGTTTGCAGATCTTAAGGAGTTGACTCTTAATACAAACCTGGAGTTCGATGTGCAAAAATGTCAGCTAGAGTATTCAAAGGGGTGGGGTTTCAGCACTTCTAATCAAAGAGGCACATGAGGGATCTCTGCTGATCATTCTGGACAAGAGAAGATACTCACGATGCTTAAAGCACACTTCTGTTGGCCACATATGAAGAAAGATTTCAATCATCGTATAACAGGTATTGTACGTGGATTTAGCCATCAGACATGCTCTGCCCAAGCACTGCCCATTCCTTTACCGGTTTTATAAGCTCTATGTGGGGCTGTTAAAATGGATTTCATTCTTGGCTTGCCATGGACATAAACGAACAAGGATTCCAATTTGGCACAATTCATCCATTGCCATGAGATATGTAATGTTTCTCATATTGCAAATTTATACTTCAAGAAGCAGTAAGGCTTCATGGCTTCCCAAAATCCATTGGTTTTAAATCGAAATGTCTTTGCCACTTTTGGGCTAGACTTTAGAGTAATAAATGAACTTAGCTAAGGTATACCACAACCTACCATCCCCAAACTTCCGCAAGCGTACATTCAAATAGAGGTCATAGATAGAACTTTGATGCCCTCATAAGAGCTCCCATTAAGAACATCAAGCCACATGGGGAATTTGCTTACAAACTAGATTCCTAACAAAGCTGAAGGACACTCTCCTTTCTAAGTTGTTTATGATGTTATCCCATTTACTCCCTTCGATCTTGCTGCCATTGAGGTCATTACAAGACTTAGTGTTGAAGGAGATGCATATGCTAAGGATATTCAAGTACTACATCACAAGATTAAACTTGGGATTAATAAAGCGAAATGAGAAGTACAAATCTCAAGCCAATAAGCATGGGAAACAAGTACGTTTTTTAGCCCGGAGACTTAGCATGGATTGACCGTTGAAAAGAAAGATTCTGCGTAAAGACAAGGTCTAAGTTGGTGCCATGAGTGATGGACCATTCCATGTCTTAGAAGGGGTTGGGAATGATGTGTTCAAACTGGAATTCTAGAAAAGCACTGTATATCAGCTACTTTCAACATAGCTTATCTTGGTAAATATCAGGAGAAGCATCCATTGGCAAACAAAGGGAAAATTTCAATCAACAAAGTAGCCATGAAGCAAGTCCACTAGCATCCCAACCAGCAACACCTTAAACAACTAACAGGGGGGAAAAAAATACCAAGCCAAGAAGTCACTTAATTGGTTAGGTGCTGTCTAGGTCAATTTTGACCTTAAAGAAATGGATATAGGAATACATCAAAAGTAACCCTTGGGAATGGCAAATATCCCTTGACCAAACTCTTTTCAATATGCGTAGAAGGAAGATAACTCCTTTTACCCATATTGAAGAATTCAAGCAGCCCACTTGCATTTCATTCCTTTCTTGGCCAATCCAAGAATATAGCACTCAAGCTCTTTAGTGTTTTTTTTTTTTTTTGGGGGGTATTGAGTGTTAGTACTATGATTATGCAACTAGATTAGGCTTACTATAGGCCATTAAGGACCATGAATAAACCTCTAATAGTTGCTAATATTATTCATCAATGATCTTGGTTTTATGACTTTCGTATATCAATGTATTTGTGACTTGTATTTTGCTTTTGAATGTTATGTTACCTAGTGTGACAGCGAGACCAAGACTAAAAAAAGAGCCCGTCACTCACTTGTAACCAGGTTTTGATCAGGCTTGCAACCAGGTTTTATGAATTAAAAAATGAATGCGAATTACTTCTTTCTAAAATTCCTTCATGTTGCTTACACCCTCAGGCGGTGATCACCTTTAGTTCCCATTTGAACTTTCTAGGGGCAATTTATTTTATCCACCCAATTCCAGATTTGCTCATGGTATTGTGACTTATCCTAGAGCAACTGATTTATCACTTCGTTTGACATTCTGTTTTCTATTTTCTGCTGCCTGGGGTACATTTGCTGCCATCAGCATCCAATGTCAATTTGCCACATTGTCATTGATATAACTTATTCTCTGGAAGGGAGGAAAAAAGGAAAGGAAAGAAAAGAAAAGAAAATTGGGCTGACCCAAAAGCCCAAAGTCCAGAAAGAAATATAGCTGAAACCCTTTAGTAGAAAGTATTCGACCTTACCCTGTCACTGCCATATAGAGCTTCCGACTTAGAAAGAGGACACACCTGTTTTGTATGTTGAAGGAAACTTTATTAAGCCTTCCACAAGGATTTATGCTCTTGTTCACTTGAAATGTTGTAATTATTGCTAGTCTTTTTGCCGTTTGTAATGCTTTGTTTGTAGGATACTTCTCACCTCGTCCTCAACTCTGCTTTTTTTAACAAATGTCCCCTCATAAAAAAATTACCCACAGTTTTGTCATCCATTCCACTAAAAGAATTAAAGAAAGTAAAGAAAATTTCTTTCAAAGAAAGTCATTTTAGATTAAATCAGCAGACCAAAAAAAAATCCACATAAAGCTCTGCAATTGCCGGCCCTAAATCTACAGGTATTGTGTCTGAATTGTGATGGTAGGTACCCATAACGATTATCAGGATATAAGCAATTTGTTACTAAATGAGTACCTAATGGAAACTTTACTCAGTGGCCAATCCAAAAAAAAGTGTCTAATGGTGTCCACTTTCGAAATTTCTTGCATTTTATTAGTGTCAGTATCTTTTATAGGTGTCCACTTTAGACAACTTTAAGAATTTTTGAGAACTTTATTGCTAAAGCTGGGACAAACTTTTTGCCTAAATGTCGCAGAGACACCATTCTGGACAACTTATGTCCACCACTACTTTTACTTCTAGCATTACAAACTGCCTGTGAGGACAACCAACTAGAGATAGGTGAGTGCAAGATAGTTTTATCTCACAGTCAGCTAAAGATAGTTTATTTCCTTCTAATTATTTTTTGAAAAATAGAAAATATTTTTATCCTCTCTGCGTATTACCCCCCCCCGCTCCTCTCCCTCGCCGGCCACCACAGTCGGGCCAAGCCTCTGCCACCGCCAGACCACGACTGCCGGACATCAGCTTGCCACCCAGAAGCCACCTAGACGCGTCCCAGTCTCCTTTCTCCCTCTCCTCTGCGTCGGGAACGACAGGACACAAACAGGCCCATCAGCAGGTGGCCGGTGAAGTTCAGGGTGCCTGGAGTAGTCATCGGAGGGTTACCTGAAGTCCGGTGGACTTTGGGTCTCCGGGAGCCGCCGGTCGTCGTTTTAGGTTTGACGGGTCACCCTTTGGTTTTCTTCAGATCTGTGCGTCAGTGGAGGGTGTTGGTATTTTCCGATCAAGGTTTTGGGTTGGTCGAAAGTTGCTGTCCCCGCCGGCAAGCTCTGTGGCGGTTTCCGGTCGCCGACGAACTTTCCGGCCGCCAGAGTCTCGCCGGAAATTCTCCCAACCATCTTTTCCGGCACGGAATCTACTGTTCTATCCTTTGGCGTTGCTGTTGTTTCCGGCCAGCCACAAGTAAGTGCTTTTTTCTACTATTCCTCACGTTCTTCTCCTCCCTGGGCAGTGCACACCACTACTGGGCAGTAGGGGTTTTTTTCTTTTCGCTTTGTGGACATTTTTGTTCTGGCTACGCTGCATTGCTCATGTATGCCTCTATGAGGGTGGAAGGGAAGGTCCTAAAAGTGACTGGGGGTGATGGAGGCCTTTTTCCTTTTAAAGTTGCTGAGGCCAGTAGGAGGAAAAGGTCTTTTATCCGGTTGAGCTTCCAGGAATTTCAATGGTTGGCAGTACAAATGGTTCAATTCTGTTTCTCGAAGGGAGAACCATTGTGGTTGAAAACTTTCAGGTGGGGTCCGAGGTGCCTGTTGCTTCAACTGAGAAAGAATAGCAAAGGTAGATTCATTGTCCTCTCTCTGTTGCGTAATGGTGGGCTGGCTAAGTCAGTGATCTTTCCTAAGGGAGCTAAGGCGGAGGACTGGTTTAGGGTGACAAAGATTCTTAAGGAGACTTTGATTGAGGATCATAAGAAGCCTTCTCCTCCACCAAGAAACGCTTCTTTTCCCTCCAAGTTTCCGGTGAGTAGGAATAGGTCTTTTGCTAATGTTGTTCAAGGTCATCCGGATGGCTCCCCTAATTCGCCTTTGATGGGGTGGAAGTATAGGGATTGTGGTTCATGGGATGTGTGTGCAGCCATAATTGGTGAAGAACAAAATGTTAGCGGTGATGTGTTGAAGCAGAAGGTTTCCTTCAAGGACAATGTTAATGATGCGACGATGCCTCCCTATAAGAAGAATGGTTCGAAGCAGTTTTTAGAGGCTTCTTCTCCTTGTGTTAATCAATTCCAAATGTTGAGAGATCTGTTGGAGAATTATCCCTCTTCTGACTGTGAGTGTAACTTACACGGTAGTTCTCCGTGCGCCTCAAGGATCCCAGAATCACCTCTGAATGTGGTGGAGGAGTTGCATCCTAGAGCTTGTTCACCATCTACGAGTGTGCTTGTTTCCTCTCGTAGGAAGAAGCTCCGAAAGACTAATCTCGTCGTTTCTGAGTCGGGCTGTCCTATTATGCAAGAGGTGGGAGGGCCTTCTTCGTTTAAGGAAGCTCTATCTCAAGCCCACTCTCAAGGTTTAGATGGCGCTGCATTGCCTGGTTCTAGTGATTCGGGGAATGTTAGTGAAGGGTCAGCGTTGGTCTTGGAAAGAATGGTCTTTTTTTGTAAAATGATGGGTCTGGCCATTGAAGGTAGAGAAATGGAGTTGCTTTCTTTTCTTGCATCATTGGAAGCAAATAGAATGAGAAGGGAACAGTCGGTTCAAGAGAGCATGGGGGATGAAGTTGATAGGGATAGGCTGTTTTCGGATGGGGCCACCCGTCAATTTGCTTGCTTGGAATGTCAGGGGGCTCAATTGTCCAAATAAGCGGGGGGATGTTAAGTGGCTGTTGCGTACTTTTACTTCCGATGTTGCTATTCTCCAAGAATCTAAGTTAGAGATGGTTAGTCGGCCGTTTAGTTTGTGGGGTCGTCGACCGATTGAATGGCTTTACTTAGCTTCAGTGGGTCGCTCAGGAGGCATTATTGTTATTTGGGATCCTCAAGTCTTGGAGCTTGGTGAATCTCACATTGGGTTGTTTTTTGTGTGCTGTAGGTTTAAGTCTCTGGAGGACAATTTTGAGTGGGGTCTGATTGGGGTATATGGACCTAATGACGACTATATGCAACGGGCTTTATTTGAGGAGTTGTCGTTCTTTATGTCTTCTTGGGACATTCCGCGGTGTTTGGGTGGGGACTTTAATATCATTAGGTTTCCTTCAGAGAGATCCACAAGTGGTCTGTCGTCTTGGGCAATGAGAGAGTTCTCTAGTTTTATTGATTCTTGCAATCTCGTTGACCCTCCTTTAGAAGGTGCTCGCTTTACTTGGTCCAGCCATGAGGAGGTTCCTGTGTTATCTCGCATCAATCGATTTCTCTTCTCGGTTGAGGGGGAAGATCATTTCCAGGGGGTTCATGAAGTTACCCTTCCGAAGATTACTTCGGACCATTTTTCCATTTTTCTGCGCGTTGGGGAAGTCTCTAGAGGTAGACGTCCTTTTAAATTCGAGAATATGTGGCTTGAGGCAGATGTATTTGACGACCTTGTCAAATCTGTTTGGGATGAACTGAATGTTATTGGCTCTTCGAGTTTTATTTTGGCAAAGAAACTCAACTTTTTGAAGACCAAACTTAAACAGTGGAACAAGGAAGTATTTGGCCATTTAGAGTTTACGATGGCTAGTCTGGTGGATAAAGTGAAGCTCTTAGATGAGAAGGAGCAGCAACAGTCTCTCTCTTGGGCGGATAGATTTGAAAGATTAGGAGTTAAAAAAGAACTCTCTATGGTGCGAAAATCCATTGATATCTTTTGGCCCCAAAGGGCAAAGCAACAGTGGACTAAGGATGGTGATCGTAATACCAAATTTTTCCACCAAGTGGCAAATAGGAGAAGAAAGTTTAATGCTATTCACAACATTCAAGTGGATAGCGAGTTTTATGTTGATGTTGCCTCCGCCAGAAATGCGATTGTCAACTTCTATGAGAATTTGTACCATGAAGATCAACCATCAAGGTTTTTTCTTGGTCGAATTGCTTTTGCCTCTATTATCCCTCAGGATGGAAGCAATCTTGTAAAAGATTTTACTGAAGATGAAGTGTGGAATGCCATCTCTGAGTTAAGTAACGAGAAAGCTCCAGGGCCAGACAGGTTCAATATAGCTTTTTTTCAATTGTTGGTGTATTGTCAAGGGGGAGATTATGGGATTTTTTACTGACTTTCATAATAAGGGCGTTTTTGAGAAAAGTTTAAATGCTACTTTTATTACCTTGATTCCCAAAGTGGCTGGTGCAGATGATATTAAGTCTTTTAGGACCATCAGTTTGGTAGGAAGTGTATATAAGATTCTTGCCAAAGTCCTCGCTTCAAGATTGAGGAGAGTGATTGGAAAAGTTGTGGGTCCCTCGCAGCATACATTTGTTCCTGGCCGTCAAATTTTGGATGCTGCTTTGATTGCTAATGAGTGCATTGATTCCTACATTAGATTTGGGATTTCTGGTATCCTTTGTAAGCTTGACATTGAGAAGACTTATGATCATGTCTCTTGGAGTTTCCTCTTGGCTATTCTTGAGAAAATGGGCTTTCCAACCAAGTGGAGGAAATGGATCTCTTTTTGTATTTTCAGTGTGCGCTTCTCTATCTTAATTAATGGTGAAGCATCTGCTTTTTTCTCAAGCTCAAGAGGCCTAAGGCAAGGTGACCCATTGTCGCCCTTATTATTCATTTTGGTTATGGAGACTCTGAGTGGATTGGTGATTAAAGCAGATAAGGAAGGTTTCTTGAACGGCTTTCATATTAGTAATCCTCATTTCGAGGATTTGATGATATCTCATCTACTCTTTGCCGACGATACGCTTGCTTTTTGCAAGCCGGACGAGAGTAATTTGGGCTACTTAAGGTGCATCCTTCTCCTATTTGAAACTATGTCGGGACTAAGGGTCAACCTCTCCAAAAGTGCACTCATTCCGGTTCACGATATGCCTAATGTTCATGTGTTGGCCCCTTTTTAGGTGCGGAGTTGATCATCTGCCTTCTTCATACCTTGGTCTTCCTCTTGGTGCTCCTTATAAGAGCATAGCGATTTGGGATCCAGTTATTGAGAGGTTTCATAAGAGATTGGCAGGTTGGAAGTCAAAACTTTTGTCCAGAGGGGGTAGATTGACTCTTTTGAGAAGCACTTTGTGTAGTCTACCCATCTACTTCATGTCTTTATTCCCATCCCAGCTAGCATTGCTAGTCGGTTAGAGAAAATCATGAGAGATTTTATTTGGAATTCCAACGAAAATGGTAACGGCCTCCATTGGGTCAATTGAAATGAGGTATGTCGTCCTAAACAGCAGGGAGGACTTGGCATAAGACCTCTTCGTGTTATGAATGAAGCGTTGAAGACCAAATGGCTGTGGAGGTTTGCAAAAGAGGATAGTGCTATGTGGAAAATGTGATCAAAGCAAAATATGGGTTAGACAAGTTGGGTTGGTGGAGTAAAAAGAATCCTTATCCTCACAGGGTTGGTTGTTGGAAAGCTATCTTAGCAGGTCTTGAGCGTTTCAAATCTTTAATGCATTTTAAAGTGAGGGATGGATCAAGGGTATTATTTTGGCACGATGTTTGGTGTGGGGATCGCCCTTTAAAAAATCTTTTTTCCGATCTTTTTATGATGGCTCGTCTAAAGTATGCCACGGTTAAAGAAGTTGTTTCTTGGAATGGTGACGTTAGCCATTGGGATTTGATTTTTGTAAGAAGTCTTAATGATTGGGAAGAGGATAGTGTTTGTAATTTGTTAGCCGTACTTACTGGCAAAAAGGTTCTGTCCCAAGGTAACGATGAGATTGTGTGGCCACTAAACTTGAAGGGTTCCTTTACTGTCAAGAGCTTTTGTTCCACAAAATTTGAAGACTTGGACGGTTGTGATTTTCCTGCCAAGTCCATTTGGAAGTCTAAAGCTCCCACAAAAGTGTATTTCTTTGCTTGGGCAGCCACCTTAGGCAAGATTCCCACAGACGACATGCTTAAGAGAAGAAATTTTAGAGGTCCACGTAACTGCTCCATGTGTTTGGAGGAGGAAGAAACTGTGGATCATCTTCTTGTACATTGTCGGTGGGTTTCTTCGCTTTGGGATTTATCTCTCTCGCTTATGGTGATTAGTTGAGTTCAACCTTCTAATGTGAGAGATGTGTGGTGGCTTGGAGGAGAAGGATTAAGAAGAGTTGGGTCCTTGGAGTTTGGAATATGGTTCCTTTGGCTATTTGGTGGGCTACTTGGAAGGAGAGGAATCGCCATATTTTCGAGGACAAAATCTTGTCATTTCAAGATTTCAAGCTCTATTTTTTGGGATTGTTGTATAGTTGGAGTGTGGGGTTTAGCGGTGACAAAGAGTTAAATTTTTTGGGCTTTTATCGATTGCATAATGGATGAGAGCTTAAGGGCATAATGTTTTTGTAGTGCCCCTTTTGTACATGAGTGACATCCCCTTGGTGTCCTTTTAATATACATCTTTGATTACTTACCCCAAAAAAAAAAAAAATACTTTATTTCCTTCTCCTGCTGTTTCTCTTTGGAACCAGGTCAAAACAAAAACCAAAGAAGTTCATGGATATTCTAACTAAAATGCCAGAATAGGGGATAGTTACACGTCCACCACTGGTACAGGCTGCCAGAATTAGAAGTCTTGCCAGAGTTACTTGTACAGTCTTACTAGAGGTGTGCTGTGCAAAGCCTAATTCGATAGACATGCCATAAATATGAAAGATGTCACATATCAGCTGTTGGTGGCTAATAGTAGACCCGAAGGGCCAGAAGTAAACATTGATAACCCTTGATGAGAGGGACTTTTGGAGTTCAACTAAGCAATTACCGGACAAGTCATTCTCAAATGAAAGATGCTCTTTCCATAGTTTCTAAATTAGCATCGACTCTTTTTGATCTGCTATTCAGCAGCTGTATTACTCTATTAATACAATACCACCACCACCACCACCTCCCAGTGTAGGTTCCACTTTAGCGGGGTCTAGGAAGATCCAGATGTAGGCAACCTTGCCTTTACAGGGATCCCTTAGAGAGGCTGATTAATATAAACTAGAAATGTGAAGAAAAGGGGAAGGAATGAGATGAAGAAAAATCTAGGGTGAAATAAATAATACACAAGCATCGGATGCATTTTCAACTTTTGGCTAAAGTGCGCCTTGAGATTCCTATTGTTTCAATGCAGATTGCTCAAAGAAGGCCCACACTCATACCTTCAATTGGAGCTTGAGCTTGAATTAAGCGGTGCTGAAGCAAGAAAAATGGGGACAACCATCATGGTAAGGGGAGATAGAAAAGGAAAAGCACCATCTAGACTTTCCTCAAAGTCAATGCTGGTCATTGTATCAAACAATGAGCAGGCCATACATTGGTAGAACACAGCACATACACTGATTAGAGAATGTTCTCACCTATGTGATCCTTGTTGGATATTTGATATTGTCAACTTGTCCAGGTCACTGTAGTTCACCTCATCGGACTTCTCCAACCATCTTCCGGTCCAATTAACAGGCAACAGAACTGTCAGTGCCAATACAGCAATCGGACCAAATATTTTCAATCTGCAGTCAATAATTTTACCATTAGTTCAGTGGTGAAAGAATCGCTCAAATGGGGGTAGGGGGCTCAAACATAATGTTCATTTAAGCAGGCATATTTAGACAACAAGTTTTTCACGGTTCTACTATACTCTTTGATAGAGATCAGGTAAAAAAAAAAAAAGGAAAAAGGGAGAAAATTAGAGAGAAAGAGGGAAGAGAGGGATTGACATCTCTGTGCTCAAATAAATATTCATTCAATATTCAATAGTGTATGATAGATGATTAACAAAGGTACATACACCCCTATTTATAGGTGCATAACCTTCCTAATACGAACTAATATGACTCATAATGGAAATAGGAAAGTGTAATATTCCTAGTAAGACTTGGACACCATAATGCTAATCCTAATAGAAATAGGAAACCATAATAAACTATAATTATATCAAATATCTTAATTATTATTCTTATACTTCTTCCTTAAATAAGTCTTAATGAATCCATCATCTCTCCCCAGCTTGGAAAAACTCGGCCCCGGAGAGTTGGCTTGAACATACCCGTCTAGTAAATCAGGAGCGATGCGACGCATATCCTTCTTATAAGCCCAAGAATTATCAGATTGGGGACGACCTTTCCAACGAACCAAAAATCGTTGAAAACCTCTAATACGAGTACCAACAATCTCATCTTCCCGTATGGCTTCAACATCATTGGCCACTGATGGCGGAGCAAGAGGCAACTTAGGTGCCAAAACTAAAGAAGTCGCGGAACCACCTGTAACACTCGTAGAAAATGTGCGAGGTGCAAAAGTACTTAGGTAAAGTTCAAATCCTCAATATTGAAGATAGGACTAATAGATAAATCAGAGGCTAAGTCAATTAAATATGCATGGAGCCAAGATGTTTCAAAATGCGATAAGGTCCACAAGCTCGAGCAAAGAGCTTTTTAAAAGAATGTTTTTGAAATCTTTCAAGGCGAATTTGGACAACCACATAATCACCCTCATTATCTCAGCTTTCTACAATGCACATTTGCAGTAAGTTTATATTTTCCTTACTCTGTGCAATTTTCTATTGAACATCGACATGCACATCATGAATATGTTAAGCAAAAGTTTCAGCAAATTCAGCATGCCGAGAATCAATAGGAAATGGCATTAAATCAATAGGAAGACGAGGAATAACACCATTCACAACTTCAAATGGACTCTTTGCAGTGGACTTATTCACAGAATTGTTATAAGCAAATTCAGTAGTAGGTAAAACCAAACCCCTAAGTATTAGGTTTCTCACCGACAAGACATCTAAGAAGGTTACCTAGACTCCGATTGACAACCTCGGTTTGTCCATTAGTTTGAACATGGAAAGCACCAGAAAATTTTTAGCGAGTGCCAAACAGTTTCCACAATGTCCTCCAAAAATGACTCACAAATTTAACATCCCTATCAGATACAATAGATGATGGCAAATCATGCAAACGAACAATTTCCCGAAAAAAGATCCTTACAACATGGGATGCATTAGCAGTTCTGCTACAAGGGATGAAATAAGCCATCTTAGAAAACCTACCCACAACAATGAGAATGCAATCATGACCTCTAGCAGTTCGAGGAATACCTAAGACAAAATCCACACTAAGGTCTTTCCAGGGAATGTGTGGAACAGGTAAAGGAGTATATAAGCCAGTATTTTGGTTCCTAGCTTTCTCAAGCTGGCAAGTTCGACATTGAGACACAACTCGGGCCACATCATTGCATAAGTAGGGCAAAAAAAAGGGTCAGGGATACTAGTGGTGGTCTTATCCCGACTCATATGACTAGCAAGACCTCCATCATGCAATTCCCATATTAGAAAATCACGAAGCGAGGTGTTAGGAATACACAACTTTGATCCAAAAAACAAATAGTCATCCACAATCATATAATCAACAAAGTCATGACGATTGCTATGCAAAACCTCATCATGAGTCTTACCAAAGTCCGGGCACGAGGTACACTGGTCATTCACCTTTTCAAATCCAACAATTGATGTAGTCCATCTATGCAATATAAGTCCTACTCTACTCAAAGCATCAGCAACAATATTTTCAACACCTGAACGATATTTAAGTATGAAGGAATAATCTTGAAGGAACTCAACCCACTTAGCATGTTTCTCTCTAAGTTTTCTTTGGTCGTTAATGAATTTCTATGCATCATGAATCATGATCACTCCAAAGAACAAACTCCTTAGAAAGGAGATAGTATCCCCAATGTCCAGACAACGCACTAAAGCATAAAACTCTTTCTCATGGGTGGTATACTTATCTCTTCTAGAATCATTAAGCTTCTCGCTAAAGTCAACTATAGGATGTCCTTCTTGATTCAAAATACCTCATATCCCGACCCCTGAAGCATCACAAGCAACTTCGAACACTAGAAAAATTAGGATGGCATAAGACAGGGACGTCAGTCATTAAAAGCTTCTTTTGCAAGTTTAGTCCACCTTTTCTCAAACAGTCAGTGATAGAAGCCATAATGGAACTAAAATTCTTGATAAAGTTCCTGTAGAAAGTGGCTAACCCATGGAAGCTTCTCACATCAGAAATGGTTTTAGGTTTAGACACTCTAATATGGCTTTAACCTTTTCAGGTGGCTAACCCACTGAAGCTTCTCACATCAGAAATGGTTTTAGGTTCAGGCCACTCTACTACAGTTTTAACCTTTTCGAAATTTCGTTGACACAACAAACCCAAGGAAAACAACCTCAGATTGCAAGAAAGAACATATAGCCAAATTAACGTATAGCTTTTGCGCTCGAAGGACCTCAAGGACTAATCGCAAGTGTTTCAGGTGCTCTTCCCTAGAAGGTTTGTATATTAGAATGTCATCAAAGTATACTACCAAAAGCTTCCCACGGAAAGGGTGAAGAATATGAGTCATGGCTCTCATAAAAGTACTAGGAGCATTGGTTAACTCAAAGGGCATAACTAACCACTCAAACAGCCCATCAGGAGTCTTAAAGACAGTTTTCCACTCATCCTAGGTCTAATCCTCAATTAATGGTATCCTACCCTATGCTCAATTTAGAAAACACTTAAATCCTGACATTTGGTCCAACAAATCATCAAGTCTAGGCATAGAAAACCTATAGTTCACAGTAATTTTATTAATTGCTCTACTGCCAATACACATCCTCCAAGAGCCATCTTTCTTACGGGTCAAGAGGGCTGGAACACCAAGAATGCTTAAGACTATACTGAATGAAACCCTTTTCCAGAAGCCCCCGAATTTGTCTGTTAAGCTCTTCACGTTCGCCAAGGTTCATCCTATAGTGAGGTAACTTAGGTAAGGGCAATCCTGGGACAAGTTCTATAGCATGTTGGATATCCCTCAAAGGAGGTAGTTTAGTAGGAAGATCGTCAAGAGATATATCCTTAAATTCATCAAGAAGTTCACTAAGATCAAGGGACATCTCACATATAGTAGCACAGGGAAACACAAGTAGGGCATTGGCTACTTACGCTAGCAACATGCTAGACTGTTTTCCTTCTATTTCGCATTCATATCCAAATAGAAAATGTAACTTCTTAGCCTGTATCTTAGATTGAGGCAGTTTAGGGTTAGTTCCTTTGAGATAATGTTCCGAGGGTCGAGCAAGAGCTAACTCAATCTTCTTTCCATTATGAATGAACACATGCGTATTATCCATTCCCAAATCGGTGGCAATTTTGTCATATAGCCAGGACAACCTAACAAAATGTGGGCAACATCCATAGATAATACATTACACCAAATCTTTTCAGAATATGCACCTAATTGGAGAGGGACTTCACACTTCTCAGAAATCGTCAAAGATGTCTTATCAACCCAAGCAGCCCTAACAGGGGTGGAATAGGGTATCATCTTAAGGTTGAGAACACAGCACACTTAGAAATCACGTTCATGGAACTAGCGTTATCAATGACTAAACGAAGAATTTTACCCCCACAAAGCATTAGTCTCAAAGATAGCAGTATGTTTCCAAGAGTCACAAGCAATAGAAGAAAGAAAACATCTCATGATAGTAAGATGACTCTCTCTCTCATCGTCTTCATGCTCACTCTCGGTAGCAGTGTCACCAACAACAGGATAAACAGTCTCATCTATCTGGTCATCATCTTCAAGAGTGTCTAATCCTATAGTAAGAGCGCGGTTGGGACAGCGAGATGCTGATGCCTTCACTCATGATACTTGTGACACATCATAGAAGATAATGATGGGGAAGGGAGGAGAGGCGGGAGGTGAGGGAACTACTCTTAGCTGAGCTCACCGGTTGAGCTCACTGGTTGGCTAAGCTGGACATTGCTCTTAACAAATTGGCTATTCTGAGATTGCCTTTAGGGTAAGAGGTTTTCTGAAAGGTGACAGACTTGGAGGGCTTAGATTCCCCAGCTTGGGAAACCCACCTGCGAGAATAGGAAGGCTTTGTACTTCTCTATTTCTAGGGCCTTTTGGTAAGCCTCCATTAAAGACTCAGGATGGTGTAGGCGCACCTCTCCTTTAAAGTCATCCCTAAGTCCATTAATGAACCTAGTCACAGTAACCCATTGTTCTTCTCTAACAGCCCATCTGAGTTTCATTTCTTGGAATTGGGCATAATAATCTGACGCATTAGTATGCAAATGTTTCAGGTTCAACCAATTATACATCATTTGTTTTTTATGGAATGAAGGCAAATACTTTTCTTTCAATTTTTGTTTCATTTCATCCCACAAAGTTCTCAGTTTAAAAAAGCACACTTGAGGCGCGCCTAGGCGCCCTGAGGCGTGAGGCGAGCACCATGGTGCCTCAGAGGAGGTGAGGCGAGGCGAATACTTTAAGCAAGACAAGGCGCAAGGCGAGCCGCTTTTGCGCCTCAGGGAAATAAGTCACAGCAGAGGGAGAGAAGAGAGCACCCCTCATGAAAGCATACAATTTTCTTCAAATTGACACTTACCTTAGCCATATAACTCCATTTCGAGCTGAAGCCCCCAACCAATTGCATTAAATTGGTTCAAATTCAGCCCTAATTCTCATAACCCTAATTTTGCAAACCCCAATTTTTGGGAACTCAAATTTCTCTTTGATTTGAGGCTTGTGTCCTGACTTAATACAGACAGACCAGGTCGGCCTGCCACTCCCAAGATTTTCCGGCAGTCGACCTTCACCGGTCGCCGGTGATATGCTCCAGCTAGTGCAGCTCCTAACCACTGAGCAGTTATAAGCCTTCGAAAATGTTGGTGAGCTGCTCA
Source organism: Carnegiea gigantea (assembly GCA_029747015.1). Lineage (NCBI taxonomy): Eukaryota > Viridiplantae > Streptophyta > Magnoliopsida > Caryophyllales > Cactaceae > Carnegiea > Carnegiea gigantea. Next base: position 667,777 of record JAKOGI010000305.1, on the reverse strand, counting down.
TTCTACTTCCTGTGGTTTTATGACAATTAAAGGTGTGCTGCCTTTTCTCTTTTCTTTTTTTTTTTTTTTTTTAATGGGGCGTCTTTTATTAGGTCAGTGAGTAGTACTTTTGTGCAGCCTTTGAACAGCACCATGTGTATATCACTGGCAAACTTGCCAATCAAGACTAGATAAATTTTCAAGTTTTTCTTAGTTTTCAGCATTTTGATTTTTTATTTAAGTGAATTTACATATTGCTTATCATATTGTATGTAGTTTTTCCACCATTTTAGACTTTGTGACAGTTTTATCGGGATGTAATCATTGCAATAATTCAAGTAGATAACTTATTTGGGCATAAATATATTTTTCGAATAAATTTTCAGTATTTTTTTAAGAAAAATGCGCCTCACATCCATGAGGCGCGCGCCTTCGCCTCGCACCTCGCGCCTCGCGCCTCGGGACCCTTTACGCTTCAGTGCGCCTCGCGCTTTTTGAAACTAAGACAAAGTTATAAGAGGCTCACCTAGGAGATCTATCTGCCTTTGTACACTCTGCCAGTATTTCTTAGCAGGCCCAATAAGTTTTATTTTGGCAAAAACGAACTCTATGGATGTCATTTATTTCATAAAATTCAAAGTAGTCCTCTAGGCGGCCTAACCAATCACCAAAAGCATCGGGATCATGGCTACCATCAAAGTCAAGGACATCAACCTTGACTTTTCTCGTCACGTCATATGGATCGTCATGTTTTTGGTTCCTATGATAGCCTTGGTCTCTTCTCGGTGAATGGTGTCCATAAGGTCGATCTTGGTACCTACCTCTATAGTGAAGGTTGCGGACCATAAGATTCGTCATGGTATCACTCGTCATCTCTAGAACCATTAGGAATGTGACCAATATCTTCAGGTTCCATCCCCCTCAAAACATGGGTCCTATTAGACTTCCCAAAAGTAGAGCTTTTCAGATGAATAATTGAGTCAACAAGTTTAGGTCGTCCAGTCTAGACATTACTAGAAGTAGCCATATTATGCACACATTGAGACGAGTGAGACTCTAGTTTATGTTCCAATTTTGTAACACTTCTATGAATACCACCTAAAGAGTTCTGGAAACCCGTGATGGGACTTCAGAGACCTTACACTTGATCCTCCACCTCACGAATACGTTGTTAATTTTCCTTGCTACCCTTTTGAAGTGACTCTCTAAGTTCATCCCACCTAGCGTTCCCTTTTTTTGACGATTCTAAAATATCATCATTAGTGCCCTTTTGTAAAGCTTTCAATTTTTGGTCAAATTTATCAATTTTGTCGTCAATTCCATCAATTCTTTGTTCTAATGCCATGGCTCTTGCAACTGGCATGCAAGAAAAGGTCTTTTTTGTTTGGACACCAATAAATCAACACAAAACACACAAAAAACTGAAAGAATAAACTACTTCCAAAGCGCTCCTAGCACACAAGTCAATTAAGCAAATTATGCTACTATCCTAATCATCCTGAATTTTGGTTTTTTTTTTGGAAAATAGAAAATAATTAAGCTCCAAAAAATAATTGACAACCTACTAATAATCGAAAGTCCTACAATCAAGGAAGAGATTTAACAAATACCAAAGTTGGCCTAACATGTTCAGCAAGATACCACAGATTTCCCTTTGATTCGGACCTCAAAGTAACAGTAGGCAGCAACCAAGACTTCAGGCTTCAGCAGGCTTCTTCATGAAGCGCTCAGCAGCATCAGCAACCAGTGAGTAGCGACAACGAACCATAAACACATCAGCAATTCCAGCAGGGTGTGGTGCGTTGAGGCTGGTGGATGTGTAAAGCAAGTAGGTTGCAGGTTCGAACATTTGAAACAGCAAATTCTGGGGGTTTTTATTTTCAGTGTTTCAAAACTTTGGCTTGGCCTGCAGTTTGGGATGTGGGTCGGCTTAGAATCGAGAACTTGCTCCAATACCAAGTTGATAAAGATCGGGTAGAAAAAAAGGAAAAAGGAAGAAAATTAGACAGAAAGAGGGAAGAGAGGGATTGGCATCTTGTGCTCAAATCAATATTCATTCAATATTCAATAGTGTATGATAGCTGATTAACAAAGGTACATAGACCCCTTATTTATAGGTGCATAACCTCCCTAATACGAACTGATACACCTCCTAACAGAAATAGGAAAGTGTAATATTCCTAATAAGACTTGGACACCATAATGCTAATCCTAATAGAAATAGGAAGCCATAATAAACTATAATTATAATCAAATATCTTAATTATTATTTTTATACTTCTTCCTAAAATAAGTCTTGATGAATCCATCACTCTTCTAAATTGACAATCAACCAGAGTAAATCCTTGATTTATAAGACCATTTATATAGTATCTCTGCTTGGACAGCTAGTTTCCTCAACTATGCAGGCCATTTCCCAATCAGTTTTATATATGTGACAAGGCCATTGGAGTCACTATTCTTCCCAAAAGTTCTCTCTACATATCAAAACTATCCGTAAAATCTTTCTTTTGAAGGGCTTAAGTAAAAGGGCCTTAGTTGCATGAGAGAATGTGTGTAGCCCTAAAATTCACAGCTATCTTTGACTATCTTTGACTAAAAGACATTCTACATAGAATAAAGCTGCAATGCATGAACTTGCTTAACTTTATGATCAGAAAGAACACCTTATGGATCTAAAGAAACTAGGAAAAGTGCATGAAGGAAGGTATTAATTATGTTGTTACGAATGATTTAATTAAAAAGGATCTTTGGAAATGGCTGAAACTTGAACGTGTAGAACTAGGGGGGAGCCAGGAATTTCGGGGAGGGGTGTCAGGAATGTCGAAGGAGAGGGAAGGGGGTAGTTCTAAAAATGAAGAAAATAAAAAAAAAAAAAAGAACAATCAGAAGGAGTAGGAAGGGGCTTGAACCCGTGCCCTCGGGGCCTTCCAAAACAAAGCACACGCATTGAAAACCACTAGGCTAGAGGCAATTCTATGTAGTTATTCACCTTATCTTTTATTTATATTAAACTTCTAATATTTTAAATTTTTGGCACATATTAAATTTTTGTTGGGAGGGGTGTCAGGTGACCCCACTGCATCCACGCCGGATGCACCTGGCGGGTTCAATATAGTTTGGATAGTTGGGCTCCTTCTAATTGCAGTTGGCTTTACTGTTTTGACAAATGGCTGCTAAATCCAGGCTCAGCAAGTTCAAATCCAGGCTCAGCAAGTTCAACAAGTTTAACGATGATATATAAGTAATCTTGAGTGCCTTTCACAGCTAAGCCAATGCGTCATGTTCTGGATTCAATTCCGAATGCTCCGTATGTAGGAGCTAATTATTTCAGCATGCAACAAGAAGTGCAAAGGGAAATTCACAAATTTTGTATTATCGAGGCATTGGCTATTATATCATACATGGCTGCAGATCACTGGGCAATTCATCCTGGAAGGGGATTTTTTCTACATAAGGCTTGCATTGGACCTTGACTATTCACTATCTGTATTTTTCCTTTTTCAATGAAATGAAATTCTCACTTCTAACTAAAGAATTAAAAATAATAACATAGTATTTAAGCTCAACGACAGCTATCAAGATTAATCTAATGCTAAGCCAACGATCCAGATAGGCAAACATGCATCTGTTCAATGGTCCAAAGTAGATAAGGTTAAACCAATATAGTACATAAACTTACCCAAGAAGATAAATTCGAATATAAGCCACAGAATCAAGTCCAGCATGCTCAATTAGCTCCGGTTCTGGCATTCTCAATGCCTCTGGCATCCACCTCAAAAACCGTATATACATTCTGAAATCCAAGTTGACAAACTTGTTCACAAGATTTCTAGAATGAGTTGGACTTCCCCGAAGTCCTTTTAGGTACCACTTTGAGAAGTATACTCTGTCATTTATAGGTTGAAGCCGTAGTACTGCAAAGGCCATGAGAAATGAAAATGCAGAGAGAAGATTTACTGCAGCTGAAACACTGATATCTTGAAGAGCTGTCATCTCCTTCAATGACAGATATCACCTGCAATTTGGAGTCAAATAGGGCAATGAGTGGGCATTAGAAATCACAACTAAATATTAAGTCATCCATCTAAAGTCTGACGACAAGAACAATGTATAATGCTTATTCATCTGATGTTTGAAGACATTAACAACCTCCTTTCTCTGTTTCATGCCTGCGAAGGATCTACTCCTTTCAATGACCAAAAAGACAATATTTATTCATATCCTGATATCACAGGCTGCCATCACATTCAAAGGCAAATGTGCACACTTATGTCACAATGCAAATCGTGTTTTAAATTCAAGTTGAAACAAGTTTTGCCCGAAAGAGAAAATCTACAATGTTTAGTCTTCTTCTGGGAGCATGTTATACAAAGAGGTCTCACACTTTCACCCAATGTGACTAAGAATGTCTTATGACACTTGGTCACCTAGAAAAGAAATATCACATCCAATGAAACTACCAAGTTGGCTGCAGAAATCCCTTATGAATGAGTGTTCCCATGAAGTATTGAAAACATTGGGGTAAAAACAGATATGGAAAGTCAAGGTTCAACAGAATTTTCCACCTGTAAATAGCTACAATTCCATGGTCCTATAAATTTACTTCAGTACATTTACTTAATTGTTATACTTTATCATTTCTTACTCATTTTATTGAAATTCATCTCTTCGTGGGGTTATCCAGGACAGCCTCTTTTCAGGAGTGAAGCTGTGTACGTCTTGAAATTTTTCTAGATCCAGCCTCTGCCCAAAGCAGTTTTCCAACAAGGTGTTGCTAATAGCCAACCTTGTATACATGGTAGGATATCCTACCTCAAAAATCCAGTGACATATAGGTTTGTTCCTTTCTTCTAGCAATTGCAGTTAAGATTGGCCTAGTGGGGAAAAAAAGTGTCAAGAATTGGTGCATGAGAACATGGCTATGTGAATGAGTTTGTGGTCAAAAGTGCCACAAAACTTTCAGCTTTATTCGAAAATGCCCCTAAGAAGTTTCCGCACCTAAGCATGCCACTGAACTTGTTTAGTGTGTACTAAAATGCAACTTTTATGGAAATTAACCAGATACAGCACGTTGTATGTTTTTGAAATATGTTTTGAACTTATATTAAAAAACAAAGTGAAAACAAACCAAGACAAAAAGAAAAGCAGCAGAAACTCAATCAGATGGGGTCGGGGATCAACAGATTGCCTCAAAAAACTCAATCCTCTCTACAGAACTTAGGACTTTTCAAAACCCTAGAATCAAAGCTAACATTAAATTGTGCATTAGCTAGCAAAATTGATATTTTCATTTTGTTTGTGATCTGATTTTGATCTTTAAAAAAAAAAAAAAAAGAACCCTACGAATGTCTTCCTCTGCTGCTTAAGAGACTGATAAAGAAGAGCTCACGGGGCTAAAGTACAGGAGCTTGAGAGACTGAAAGAAAAGAATGCTATGCTGAAGGAGGACAAAGTGCATGGTTATCAAATAAGGGAGCAGCTAGTGATGTCGGGATGGTTGGTATGTATTGCTTTTAGTGCACTCGCTATTTTTTTAGAGGGGGGGGGAGGGAAATGAACTCCTTCTCCTTACTGATGAAGGTCAAAGTTCAGGGTCCTAACTCTTCTTAACATAACTAACTTGATCGATCTTCATAGCCAATCTCCTTCTTCTTACTGATGTTGCCAAATGTCTAGGTTTTGTGGGTTTGAGTGGGTTGGCGAGTGAGGGATTGAGTTGAGTGAGTGAAGTTCTGAGCGTCTTTGCATTTAGAGGAAAGCAATATCAGGAACGTACTCATTTTCCGTTTTTTTTTTTTTTTGGTTTAAGTCTTCGAGTGACAATAATCACTGGTCAAATTTAATTTTTTTTATTAGTTAACCTGCGACAGCCGGTTATAGCAGCATCTCAATGCATACTAAACAAGTTTAGTGGCGCGTAAAGGCATGAAAAGTTTTTACTTGAATTTTTGGCCAAGAAGTTCCCATGTGATGTTCTGAACCTTTCAAAGAAACCCCAAAATTTGATCCTCTCCTTCAGCACTTCCCAGAACAGACAAACTTGGTGAACACCTATGGCCATCCCAACAATTCAAATGAAAGTATCAAATCTACAACTTAATCAGTTTTAAATGCTGCATGATAGTCAACACTTCTTGATCTTGGATGGTCCAATTTTAAAGAAATGAGTAACTCTCCAACCAAAAGGCCATCCAATTTTTCAGTTGGTTTGTTTTCAGTTCCACCAGATTCAGTGATATGACCGAATTCATCTATTGTCGCAGTTGGCTTCTTGCTTTCCCTCTTTTCCCCTCCCTTTGATTTCGTCGACCATACAGTTCTCTATGTGGCAGTAGCAGCAGCTATTTGGGCACTAATCAAACTTGCTTCTCGGGAAAGAAGTAAAGGATGAAGAACAGTCCAAAATCCCTTTCATGTTGATAGTGAACTATACCATAAGCAAGACTTGGGCCCAAGGGTTGAAATCTCCAGACAATCACATCAGAACTAACAATGTGAATGTAAAAACGAATCCACCATTATCATACTTAGAGCAAGACATTAAATTAAACTGCAGTGATCATCGTCCAATCACCTACAAGCTACAGCCTACAACGACGAAAAATGTCGCTCAACATCGTACAGCCAAGACATCAACATAACACAGATAGTAATAAAGTATGGAACACAACAACCATATTGATTCGGCACCTCTTGCCCCCATTAACAAAAAGCAAAAACAAGATGGTCCACTACTTTAGATATCAACATTACAAGCTCAAAGGCTAAGGTCAACGCACTAATTAACCAATACATCTGAGGATGCCCAGGCTAACTCAACATTTACATTAACTGCTACATACTCTCTTTCTCATGTACGACTCACATAGACCACAGTCACACCAGATTACAGCCTGCCTCTTCAACATGCTTCATGGGTAATATTAGTATTCTTCATCTCCCCAACAGCATCCTCCCTATTTCAAAGATACCCTTTTCGTAGTTGTTATCCCCCCTGGACAGCTCAGTGACACAACTACCACTAATGGGTATTGCCACTTCTCATACACTCTTTTTGTCATCCCTTAACCCATACTTAGTACATCTTCACCATTCCCTTAAACAGTTTTACCCATTGTCTCTCGGTCTTCACCACACAATGTGACTATTCATTCATGCATATCTCTTGGACTACACATGTCATGAACTTGAACTACATATACTAAACCAAGAGACATTTCCCCGCAACATGAATAAATTCCATCTCATACGTACACCATCCTCTTCCGAAACACCAGGAACCATCTATACAAATCCATAGGATTATTGAGGAAGAACATTTCCCAAATAAATAAATGAAATAAGCAAGATTTTAATGCCAAAATTCGAATGTCCTATTTGCTGCACAAGCCGCATACAACAGGCACGACAATGGACAGAGAATTTGATCATTACGTGTTGAAAAACAATACTTGCTCTGTCCCATATTCATTATCAAAATCATCTCCTCTAGTCCCATAATATTGTCAAAATTTACGTTCCCAAAAAATTATCAATGTTTTTATTGGTTGGAAACCTATTTAACAATATAGGTGTATTTAATCCTTATTTTTGCGTGTTTCCTAAATTTGACTATGAAATATGGGACGGAGGCAGTAGTAGAAGAAAGTCTTGGCCTTTCAGCTCCCGAGAAATTAAGCTAATAGGGGAAAAAGGAATCCAAAGTATCCTACTCAGAGAAAAAGAATCCCAGATCATAAAATGTACAAAACTGATTATCTACCCAATTCCTGGAAACAGAAAATTTGCTACAGAAAAGAAAATTGGGAGAGGATAAAGAATACCTGAGTTGAGTTTTGGGCTTGCTGCACGAGAGAAGTAATCCAACAGCTCTTGATAACAGGGGGAAACTGGATGAAGAAGGTAACTTGGCCATAGAATTTGGCAACAGGTGATATACGCGTAACCAGATTTGCATTAACGCCTAAATAAGAGGAAATGATTTTTCCAACTCACCTAGAAATCTCAATTCCCCGGAGCTTTTGCATGATGGAATTTGGAAATCGATCTGCCAACAGGTTTAAACGGTTATAGACGCTTGCATGCAATGGTGATTCGGCGTAAACTGTTTTGTCTTTTTTTCCTTAATTATTTTTTTTTGTTGGGGGGATTTTAATGGTCATTTGCAGTTGTAAGAGTAAGTCTGGCGTGAAATCATAGTTGACATATAATGAAACCTAAGATATAAAAATATGGCACATACGTTACCACATGAGATGCCAACTAATAAAAAACAACCAATAAAAACAAGCCAAACTATCACGTCAAAAAAAAAAATGCATATTCAAAATTTTAAAAAAAAAATAGTTCACGATTTCTATATCCTCATTTCTCTGGCATGCTCTACAAATACACTCTCTTTCTTGCTACATGATCGAAAACTGCCTCATTCTTCTTCAAAAAACTTGCAAATCGATAAATTGAAGATGAAATCAAGATAATTAAACATGATTCATCAAAGATATTAGAAGTTTGAAGCTCATATTTGCTGAAAAAAGCTACAAGTAAGCACAAAATGCTTTAAAAATCTAATATAAAGAAAATTTTCTCTCTATGTTTTGATTTCGTCTACAATGTGCAACAAATTAGGGGTTGTTAGTAACAAAATGAAAAGTGAAAAGTACAGCAACAAGAAGAAGAGGCAACTTGAAGATCAACAACCAATGTCACCTTCAAAAAAGTATTTCATGTGTAAACACTAAAAACTTCAATAATTTAGCGTCAGATGTAATATTTTGCAAGATTTAATATTGTTCCCTTGATTGGTGTAGTTTGAAGCAAAGTTTAGCATAATATCATTGTTCAATGTAGTAATTAAAGAAATGTAGTGGTTTTTAGAAACAGTTTCAGTGTTAAGAAATTGATTGGCATTATTTTAGTTGAAATTTAGAACAATCTAGTCTTTCAGTGTACAACTTGGAAAATTTTGGTATTTTTTGGACATAGATATAGTGTTCTTGGCTTGATTGTTGTCATTTGAAGTGAGTTTTAGCATAATATAATAGCGTAGTGTAGTATTTGGAAAAAGTTAGTGTTATTTAGAATCATATTCAGTGTTGTACACTTGATTGGTATTATTTGAATTAAAATTAGGATAATATGATGTGTTAGTGTAATTGTTGAAAATTTTGGTGATGTTCAAAGGTAGGTTTTGTCTTAATAGAAAGCCAAGCTATTTCTGACTTGCTTAGCAACTCAAGGTAGACTACTTATAGAAAAGCAAGAATCATTAATAAGTTTCACAAGCTTATTCATAAGTATTAGTTCTATCTTAAGGAAATTGAAACTATTGGTGACTTATTCTTTAAAGATGAGAAGTTTTTTCCAAAACACTTGTAGAAAATGAGAGTCTGAAATAAATAGGCCATGTCTTGTTGTAGAATAACTTACAAACAAGAAGGAAAAGAGGTCCAGCCTCTTAAATACCCCCTCCCACCAAATTAATTAAAACAAGTAGCACCCCTATGATCTCTAAGGAAGTTGACAAAACTCAAAATTAAGTAGTTATTCATCCTCTCAAGTATTAACCTGAATCAACATGTTTAACCATCTTTTCAAGGATGTTGCTCAATTGTTTTAAACATTGTAAAATGTGGAGTTTAAATATTATTGGATAATAATAGCAACTGTTTTTAACAGGGACAGCACTTATTTCATGTTTAAAGGTTTAGTGCTAAACTTAAGGAATTTGATGTTGTTTAGTGTAAGGTTTAGTGTTATCAAGTTGATAGTTTGGTATTTTTATTTAATTGGGGATATTTCACTTCATGTACAAGGTTTTACTTTAATGCTTTTTCATATTTAATTCAGTGTTCTTTAGTTATAAATTTGGTGTTGTTAAACCTAAATTGGTGTTCTTTAATACATTGTCAAGTGCAATCTAGTGTATAGTAGTTATGCGTTTGTTGACAATCACAAAAAGCTTAGTTTTAAGATTTATATTCTTAGCACATACACACTGTTAGTTTTCATTAGTTAAAGTGACATTGATGTTGACAGGTCAAAGCGTCAAGAAAATGAAATAAATCCTAACAAGATAATCGAAGTTTGTGTAATTGATCTAAATGCAAGTGTTGTGTACGTAAAAAAAGTCTTCGGGTATAAAACTTGTCATATTCAAAGTTTAAAGCTACGACCTTATGCATACTTGCCATATTCAAAGAACTTCATATTTACTTATCTAACATAAACCTTGTGCAGTTCTGAGACCAAGGAAGATGAACATGCTATATAGAACAAGAAAAGTAGAAAAGATTTAAAGCACATTGCCTACAAAAGGAGGAACAAGACACCTTTAAGCCCAAGAAGATCACCTAGAGCTCACAAAACTACAGCACCATCTAATCAAGCACCAACTAATCATGATCCACGAGGTGACATCGAACATATTAATAAAAATAGTACCTTTGAGTTGTAAGACTGGCCTCCAAAACCTGTTGACACAGCTTTGACAGCAAGAAGATCACCAAAGGGGCACAAATCCAGTACACTCTACAAAGTGTGAAATTCTTCAAACATAGAATGAGGAAAAAGGCAAAGATACAAAATTTTTAATTTATGCATACCAACATTCAAGTAATGAAAAGGACACACAAACCAAAGAAGATATCCCTAGAATGCAAGCCTCTATTTCAAAGCCTTTTGACACAGCTCTAACACCAAAAAAATCACCTAGAGGTAACAAACCCATTACAATTTTCTAAAATGTAGAGCTATTAAAGTCAAAATGAGGATAGAAAAGAAGAATTAGAACCAGAACCATATCATAGGACGAATCAAATCATCAAAAAGGCAGCCCAAGTAGAAAAGATCAAGAAGACAACACCAAACTACTCAAAACAGTGAAAGGAAGGAAAGTGTAAGGAGGTCTCCAAGACTCCTAATTGCAAGTGATGAAGCAAAGTAGCAGGTGAAAGTGACCCTGAGAAAAAGATGGAAACAAACACAAAAATTGAAGAAGAAATAGAAGTAGGACCACTAAAAGCAAAGAAAGTTGTTAAAGCAACCAAGCCAAAGGACCAAACAAAAAAAAAAAAAAAAAACAGTGAGAGGAAAAAAGGGCAAAATGAAAAGATTTGTGAAAGACATTTGCTGTAAGAATGTCTTCTGCTGGATTTTCATATATGCGTGAAAGATGTAATGATGCTCAGGAGGAACCCACAAGAAATATGGGTTTTGGAGAATTTTTGAATTTTGAAATTTCAAAAATACATTATTTCGTTATATATATGCCTTTGCTTTCTGAAATGCCATAGTTCTTTCTGCAACAACTAGATGGTGGTGACAGATTCAAGAGGAATTTCATTATATATATGATGGCGATGTTCCTCCACGATCATCAATTGAACCATTCTACTATCATGGTCTTGAAGAACCTATATAATCTTGTGGAAATTTATTGCACAGTTGATCCCAATACATGTTAGATTGGTTAGTTAGTGCTACAAGGAAGAAGGTAGAAGACCACTATCAATTTTCTGAAGGTCCAATAATATTTTTAGAGGTAAGTTAACTATATTACAACAACAACAACTCCTAGTGTGGGTCCTGCTTTTGCAGGGTCTGGGGAGATCCAGATGCAGGCAACTTTACCTCTATCAGCAATTCTGCCCATAAAGAGGCTGATTCCAAGAGACCCACAAAAGTCAGATTTTGTGAAGTCATTTTATAGAAAAAAGGTTTTGAGAAAACATTTCATGGAGAAAACTAAGGAAAAGTAACAGGGAATGAATTAAGAAATACGAAAAAAATTAGGCGGTAGTAATTATGTAACAATAAGTGCAACAAGGCAGAAGGGGATATTGTACCTTAACAACCAGAAGTAGGCAAACAATTTCTCTTCTCAGACGCATGAACTACCTGCATGCAAACATTACATACAAAGAAACCGCAACCAAACTCATTCTACTGTAACCGGATGACCAACTATGAGACTAACTCTCTGCGATCTAAGATCTTAATCATATCCCGCCATCGTCTCCTATCCTGAGCCATGTCCTCTGTTAACCCTACAACGTTCAGGTCCTCTCTAATTACCTCGTCCAAACTCTTCTTTGGTCGTCCCCTCCCTCTTTTACCTCTTGGAATGTTAATCCTCTCACATCTCCTCAATGGAGCGTCCACACTCCTTCTTTTCACATGGCCAAACCATCTGAGTCTTATTTCTCTCAACTTATCTTCGATGGGGGCCACTTTAACTAAGTCTCTAATCACTCCATTGCTAATTCCATCTATTCTCATGTAACCACACATCCATCTAATCATCCTCATCTCTACTACCATTAGCCTTTGAACCTGAGTCTTCTTTATAGGCCAACACTCCGATTCATATATCTTCAAATTACTAATACTATTTTATTTACATTTGTTTAATGAAATTATGTTAATGTTCCCTAAAGTAACAACTAAAAAAATCAAAATGTAAACCAATAAACACTGACAGGATTAGTGTATAATAAAACAGTGTTTAGTGTATAATGTGTGCGTGCATGCGCGCACACATGCACGTGCGTGATATATATATATATATATATATATATATATATATATATATATACTATATATATATATATATATATATATATATATATATATATATATAAAATACAACAATGTTTAGTATATAATGAACACAAAAAAGGTTAATGTATAATACAATAATGTTTAGTCTACATACAACATTATTTAGCGTATACTATAACTGTGTTTGGTACATTTAGATTTACTTGTCTAGGTTGCATTGAGCCAATTTAGGTTTAGATTCAAGGAATGATCAACTGTAAGAGGCATAATACATTCAGTCTAGTTCTATTAGACATAGTCCTGTCTAGTTTGTTTTCTTTACATTTGATATCTTTAACTATTATTCAATTTGATTACTTTATCAAATGTTATTGGAATGAACCAAAGAGAAAGCCCAAAAAAAAAAAAGGATCGATGAAGAGTACAAGACTGCTGGCTTTGGCAGGGGCCACACTAATCCACCATTAACAGTTCTAACTCTCAGTGTGCATCAATAGATGCAGCTATTATCAAAAGAAAAGCAACTCCATCCTACCAAGCAACCTGAGCATGCCAAATATATTTTGTCTGAATTTGAGGTTAAAAGACTTTTTATAATAAGTACTTTTAAAATGTGCTGCTCTTTATTTTAAACTGTGAAATTACAATTAATGTGTGTAACAAGATTTCAAGGGTATGGTAACAAGGTCAAAGACCTACATATATTCTTGCACTGAATTCTAGAGTTACATGGGGTACATGTCAAAAAAGTATTGAAACACCAAGTTATTTACAAATTTTACAAGTTGGTTGTCAATATGTTTCCAGAATTTTCTGAAACAAACTCATAGTGTGCTTCCCTACATGACTCGAATAATGAGGATCAAGGGGACGATAATGACTCTATGCTGGAAGAAGATGAAATTCTTCCATCTAGCCAGGATGAAGATTATTGGAACAAAGTCATTGAAGTGATGATAGAATTAGAGAAAGAAACACAAAAGGAAATAAGAGGGCTAGTTAAGAAGATAAAAACATAAGATCCAATAACACACTGATCCCTGATTCTCAAAGTCCTATGGTTGACCCAACATCAATTAATCAAGTGAAGTATGCCAAAGAGGGTGACGATGATGATCATGGTAGTGCACAAAATAAATGCAATGCACCAAAAGATGATGTGAAGTGCAACCTTAAGTGTGCTGTTATCTTAAAAGGACATGAAATCAAGAAGAGGCCCAACAGAAAAGCGAAGCAATTGCCTTTATGCTTTTGTTCACCTCTACTTGAACACATGACTAGTATGTCCAATAATTGTTCAAAGGAAGAGGGGTTGTCTGCTGATTATGTGTTTTCTCATTCAAAAATTTTAAGTCAAGTGTATGAATTCCTTCAACAAGTTAGTAGCATGCATTATTTATAAAATAATAAATGGATGATGCATAGACTAAACATTAACCCATAAGACACTAAACAATATCACAATGTAGACTAAATAGTACACTATCATACAAATCATGTCATATTTATACTAAATAGTTACATATCATACACTACATTGAATAGGCATGTATGCCTTTCTCTAATTGTCTATTATAATTCATTTATGTACTGACCATTTGATTTGTTTTATCTTATATTTTAGTGAACCGATGTTTGATGCTTGAGGGTACACAAACAAAAAATTTGATTTTGCATCTCTTGAATCTGGATGTCTTCTTGGCTAAAATATTGTATCTATCTAGTGCGACATCTTGAACAATGAAGAAATCCATAAAAATCTCCCATCTATGTCAGGTTTTTCATTTTAATGCATGCTTCTGCGCGTATTTTGCTTCACTTATTATTAGATAAAGGTAATTTATGATGTCTTTACTTTAGGATACTAACATATACATATGCTTGCTTTTACAGCTTACAAGTAGGCCTATAAGCTTCCCCAAAAAAATCAAGCACTCAACGATACTTGTCATTCAAGAAAATTTTGAATGCAGAGCTGAAGAGATGCGAGTAGATAGATATATGAAAAAGTAAACTTGGTAAGTTTTTACAAAAGTCTGTTTGCTATTTGTTTATTGCTAATCAGATTAGGCATTTATGAAGCCTTACTACCTGGTAGATAAACTTAAATGTAGAGAAATAGGCTAAGCATTACACTATGCTATAATAAACAAAAACTTATTATACAACAAAGACAATGTGGTGAAGGCATTACTAACATTATTCTATTTGACAATAAACATTACCCTATCATACACTGAATTTAGCAGACAAGTATGCTCTTTCATTTTTTTTAATATGAACTCTCTATTTTGATTGGTTATGGCTCCGATATGCTATGAACAATACTTTTTCCTATATTGCTTTAATTTAAGGGACAAAATATATGTCATCGAAAACTTGAACACTATGAGATCACATGAAAATCATGATGTTGTTTTTTCTCTTCTATAATTGGAATTTTTTAAAAATCTTTAAACTACATATTCTAATAATTTTCATCTTGATTTCACAACACTATTGTGTTGTTCAAATTCTTGGACGAATACAAGCATCCTTAGTCGAAAATTGTTCGTGAATTTGAGCCAAAGTATTTACGGATGGCGTGGAGGACATATACCAATTTTATAGATTCTCGGATCTATTTGATGAGGTATGTAGAGACATACTTTGGAGAGGGGGAGAAGAGGTGGAAATGTGGATTCAAATCTAAAGATGTGAGTTCCTTATAAACAAACACCTTTATCTTGTTTTAATATATTTTTAAACACTTTTTCATGTTTTCATTTATACTTTTGTAAAAAGCAAAGATTAATGCTCTATGAGTTAGATATTGTCTTGATATCTTAATGAACAAGGAACACAAAGAAAAATATGCGTTGTTGAAGAGAGTTGAAGCCTTTCATGAAGCTGGAGTTGGAAATGCACCTGTTGTGGGTCATAGCACTCAGATTGGTAGCAGTTGCAATATGATTCCATGATGTACATTTGTGGACAAAATTATCAGCTACTATTAGCTCCACATTGTACATTACACTTACATTTTGGTTGGTTGTGTTAACACTAAGGTTGGGAGTGATTTTAACTTGTTCTGAATTTGTCTAGCTATAGTTGTTGACTCAGGATTTACTTAATGTGAACATTGCATAAGGTACTTTTTCGACACAAATATTGTCTTGTGTACTATATTACACTGACTAGTACCTATTGTACACTGCACACTAACCCATCATACACTAAACTTATTATACAAATATAAAACTATCTTTAATGTAAACTGTTATTAGCATAAAACAGCTCATTTGATTTCGTTTTTTATACATTTGATGTTGAAAATTTTTTAAAGGATTTTGCTGTCTACACATTAAAATATAACAACAGTCATTATAATAATGTGAAAGAAATACAACACTAAATCCTACTGGTTGAACCATGCCTTTTCATTAATTGATTATTGGAAATCATCACATAAAATACCGACACTAAATGTTGTTTAACATTCAGCCCAACAATAAATGCTATTCTATTTTACATCAAACTATGTACTAGACTATAGTTTTTCTTCAAAATTATGGCATAATGGATTACCACTAAATTGTTGTTCATATACACCAAATATCATTGTATTTTGCACTAAACATCAACCATAATCCTTCATTGAAATCAATAGCACTTAAGCCCATTAAACCTGTTTAATATAAACTTTAAAGGCAACAACTCAAATACTTTCATATGTCAAAAAAGACATTTCTAATTACATTCACAGTTATCTAAGACCACCATTGCAAAACCAAACCATATATGGAAAACATATATTTTCCTTATGAAAATGTCTAACTTGTTCATTTCCAATCCTTCAAACATCACACGGAACATTCAAATCGATAGCAGTAGTGGGCTTATTTGTGCTTGTAGTTTGTGCACCTTTTCTTCAAAGATCAACCTAAACATCTGATACATTTCTCCCATGCTTGACATGCACTACTTTATGAAGGTTCATAACACTGCAGCTTTTTTTTTTCAAAAAATAAATTACACATGTCAGAAATAAAACCAAGTAATAAACCTAAAAATTTAATGTCTAAAATTCAGACATGTGAGCTTCTTACTCGCTGTGCTTGAGCATACATCTTTTTTTTTTTTCTTGGAGCAGAGGTTGCTTTCTTGGACCATGTTATTCTAACAATCTTTTCTAAATTGCTTTTCGATCTCACATTTCTTGCTTCTTTTTTTTCTCTAGCCAATAGGGTTCTAAATAACCACATTATTGTCCCTTCTTGCCTCTTCCATATCAAATACATGTATAGAACCAATCTCACTTAAGTTTCTTGAACATTTCTTCACTAATCTCCCTTGCTTTCACATTTTTCTCACTAGATAATAGCAGAGACCCGAAATTTTCAAGCATTTGGGCTCTCTATATTAATGAGGGCATCAAAATGTTGCAATTCTCCCAGCAAACTTGAATGTCAACCTCAGACCTTGTTGTTCTTGTTCACCTCTTTAATATATACTTAGAGGTACCTGTTTAACATAGTGAGCGTTATACATTCGTAGAGCTTAGCAGCATAATATCCTAGCTTCACTCTATTTTTTGCAGCCAAAAGAGATGGTATCATCAAATCTAACACAAAATCCAAAATTCTTTCCATATCATTTCTCAAATACAAAGTATACATGCTCAGTTGTTCTCTCATTTTGGGCAAAACTCACATGGTCTTGAGAGCACCCTTATCCCTTAATATATTGAGCTTCAAAAATTTTGTACACCTTGATGGTGTAGATCCTAACAACTTGCTATAAAATGTTAACTTGAGGTAAAAATATATCATGGTAGCCTTCTTTGGTCTATAAATTGGCTTTTTTTTTTCACTTTGGATCTCCATTCAGAAACAACATCAGAGAAGATTTTGCAAAAATCAAATAAACTAGAAAGTTTATTCAAATGCCTTGACATTTCTGAATTCGTGTTCTCAGTCCTTTAAGAGGATAAAACCCCTCTAGAAAATTGATCCTTTAAAAGTCTTAGACACCACTTTTCCTTTATGCGGTAAAGTCTTGATAACCAAGGATGCCAAGCACATTTGTAATTAGATGGTAAACTACAAAAAGTCAGGCAAACATGAAAATTGGTGTACAATAATTTCAGTTTTAGTGAATACAAATAATGTGTTCAGTGTTGTTTCCTTGTCCAACAGTGCCCAAAATCAGATATTGCATCACGTGTAAATAGAATGCAATCAAATTTGTTATCGAAACCAAGTATCATCCTTAAATGATTAATATCACACCTAGAATTCTCGTAAATGTGCCAACCATAAAGCCTATGGTGACTAGTTCGAAACACTTCTGCTATTGCATTAGCCACTAAGAAGGCTTGATTCGACGTTATTACCTTTGGAGTTGTACCATCCATTGATATAAGGAAAGCATTGAACAACCAAATGAAACTCTTGACTTTCTCATAAATTAAAATCCATAGCTGACCATAACATCATTTACATAGTGGTTCATGCGAACAAATAGGGAGTAAATCATTCCATATTTATTTGTCTGATGCATAGTGTGGAACACCAAAAAATCCCCAAATAGAAGGTATTTAATTTTCATATGAGAATCCCTCTAGAAAAAGCTAACCAAATAGTCATCACTATCTTTCTCACTAAGATGTAAAAAAATCATTCTCTTTTCGAGCTCTATCTTCAAAGGTATCCACCAAATGCTTTACATCCCCTCCTTGCAAAATCCTTCTATCTTCCTCAGCTCGATTGTCATAAGTGCTTAACGTATACATCATTTTAGGGCTATTTTGCTTCATTTTTAGGAGAATTATGTGCTTAATGCTATTATTTATACTCCTACTCTTGATTTATGCTTAGGTATGGTTGTTTTGATATGTTTTGCAGGATGTTAGGCCTTTTTACCCAGCATTTGACCTCTAATAGATGTATTTTGACCTTCCCCATGGATACCTATGTGATGCTATGCCCATGGAGTAAGAAAAGAGTAGAAAATCGATTCCAACCCAGACCACGGTCGGACTGTGGTGTCTGCCACGGTACATGATGAATTGAGAAACTGTTGCCTCTTCGTCTTTCTTCGACTGTGCGTGTAATGCCTCCAAAACGCTAATGACATGATTTACGGAAAACTGCCACGGAAGACTTGATAATAGAAGGTGCTACCACCATTCTGATAAAGATAAGGCTCACTGAAACCATTTAATCTTGCAACTCATGTTCATAAACACAATATCTGTTAAACTAAAACACTTCAAGACCAAAGTTCATAATAGTTCAACTTCAGTACAATCAACTTAATCATACCATGCGCTAACTCGCACTTCACACTACACAAGTATATTGAATATAGACCAACTTGACCGTGAGATCGATCCCAACATTCATGCTATGCTGAATCCACTGTGAGCATCTGTTGACTTCCAAAAGGGCTTGTTAAATGGAGAAACATGTAATACTTCATCACCTGAAATGAAAAGCATTAAAAAAATTCAAACATGTGAGCTAAAACTCAGTACATGCACTCCTGTATTGTAAAATGAGCGTAGAAACAGTGTTGATGGGTATCCGCCTTTACAATTCATGTAGTTCGCAATAACAATGAAAATGAAAGTAATATAAACCCTTAAAATGATATGATCTACACATAGGTGTACACCTGCTAATCCGATCAAGAGGGCCTGAAGCCGCACGGGTAAATGATGGGCTGACGTCCTATAGATGATAACTGATGGGGTCACAAGTTAAATGGCAAGTCACTTTATAAACTGATTCATTGATAAACTCACTAAGAGTTGTAACTTGATAAACATGTCCTACTTTCTGAAGATACAGGTAATGGACGTACCTTGAGTCTTTAAAAAAAATATCATCTGACTTGGTAAATGTCATTTGTTTCATAAATGTCATCTGACTTGATAAATATATTCTAACATGATAACACTTATGCATAACGGGGAATGATAACTAGCCCTCGACTCTATTTCATAAATGTCATTGTAAGTATGTGTAGTTAGTAAATGATCCTTACTCACATAATTGAATATGTGTAATAGAAATTGAGTAGTTAAATGGTATACATAACTTGGGTATTTCAATACAACTTCAAAACTGAATTACTGAAAGTAATTAAATCCAATATAAAGTAAATGAAGATAAAATAGATCACAATGAGATAAATGAGATTACAAAGGAGAAGGCCTTGATGGTAATAAATGGGAGAGTGGTTTTGGTCTTTTCTGAGATAGGTTACTGATACGGGTTTAAGCCTCACTGATGTATAGCTTTGCTCAAGATAACAGTGAGTACACCAGATTGACTTGATAAATACATTTGATACATTCTGAATTGAGTAAGTAATAGAGGTTTGAGGTCAAAAGAGATATATCTTGGTTCAAAATAGCATAAACTGTAATAACTTGGTCTGATGAATATGGTTTCTGAGTCACAATTCTCCCCATTTCTCATATTTCATTCATAAATCCATTAGATATAGAATTTCACACCAAATGAGTCATCGAACTCAATAGAAGTTATTAAGCTCACTAAACTTGGCATTTTCTTTGTAAAATCCATAATTAATTCAAAACTCATAAACAAGCTTTCAAATTGTATACTTGTCTTCTTCTTTCTCATTAATCAAGTGAAAATCTCCATAAAAGTCTATGAATATTCATTTCCCTATTAAATGAGCTTACTTGGCCCAAAACACACAAAATAAGTGCGTGATTAATCTCACTCAATCAAAATTATTGATCTTTACACAATTACTCAAAATGCTTCCGAAAATCACCAAGCTCAAAATACTCAACCAAAATTCATGAAATCTTATAATAAATTTAAAAATAATATGAAAAATCTACAGTAAAATTTTTAGAATTTTTATCCAAGTATACGCTGCACAGAAATTGTAACAACAGCCCAATTTGCACCAAAGTAGGTCAGTTCATTTCAAAAATTCATAACTTTCACTCTTGACCTCACATTTCTAGCAAAACAGCCATAACTTTGTCCATAGAACTCAGATTAAGGCAACTCAAAAGGAATTTAAAATCTAACATAATGATCTATTTACCCACCAAAAATCATAATTTTTCAGTGGGCCAATCATTACCAGTTTAATTCCAAAGTCACCCCTATTTTCTGTCATTTTCAGCCCTCATTGTTTTTGCTTTCTCTTCCTTTTTCATGTAAATCCGCACTTGAAATCATTCCAAATCACCACAATCAGATATAAAAAGATAATTTAAGGCCTTATATACATAACTCGTGTCAAAATCACAACAAATGAAACAAGCAAGCTCGGATTCAATTTTCATGATTTAACTCATTTGATCACATTTCCAATTCATCACCCACAACTTTAAACATCACTAAACTCAATAAAAATTGTATAACAACCATCCCTTGGTTCATATAAACATAAGCCATACTTAAACAATCAATAAAACTCAAAAAAATTCCAAGGGTTGAGGTTAGGGTTACCTCACTTGGATGCTTGAATGAAAGAGTTGGGGTTGTGCTTGGGCAGGGGAGGGGGAGGGGGCTGCCATGGCTAGGGGAAGGCTAGGGGTGGCAATGGGTGGCCGAATGGTAGCTGATTGGTGGCTGGATAACAACTAGGGCAGTAGCTGGAGGGGGGCCGTGGGCTAGAGAAAGAAGGAAGAGAGAGAGATGTGTGTGTGGTTGGGTTTGCTTGAAGTTGTCTTGTGACTCGCCTCTTATACCTGGCTTATAATCACCCTCCAAAAGTAGCTTTAGCTAATTATAATTAGATATAGTCAAGAAAACTAGCTAAATCAAAGACACACACTTGTTGGGCTATAATTGGGCTTATAAAGTTTGGGTCCGGGAAGAAAATTTAACTGTATGTGATTAAATTTTCGTAACTCGAAATTAAATTTTTACGAGGTTATAATAATAATAATAATTATAATTATAATTATAATTATAATTATAATTATAATTATAATTATAATTATAATTATAATTTCTTAAACCATAATTATCGAGGCCTACTATCGATTTATCCGATTTAAACGATAAACAAAACTTGAATTGCAAAGTTGGTCCCAAAATGAAAAATCTCCCAACTGGGATGATTAAATACGATCATTGAATGCAAAAAACTTAGACAACATAATGGAATTCATTGAATATGTAAATTGGGGTGCAATTGATTCATTAGACATGATTTGGTTAAACAAATAACCTTAAATGATAAAAATGAGTAAACGTAATTAATTAAGTAAATAAACATGATTTAAATAAGTAAACATGGGTTAGGGTCGAGCTATTACAGCCTTCCCTCTTAAAGAGTTTCGTCCTCGAAACTTATGATGCTTGCCAATGTATGCAATGCTACTTTAAATACACATGGGCCTTTGGTTCTCGTTACTTCCCTCTAAAGGTGTAATTTGTCCAATGTACTCTAAGGGTGTCTACGCATTGTATAACTGCTTAATCCCATATTTCAGTAGCAGATCTGGATACTTCTCACACACTAGCTTCAATGAACTCAGTCACTTTGGGTCAAAATTGATATTTTCTTTGAAAGAAAAGAGCCTTGTTACTAGTCAGAAGGTGCTCAGTACTGATTCATCACTTTGTTCACTAATGGAAGCTGTTGTATACCCTGATAAGTACTCTGATACTATTAGGAGCTATAAAACATGTTACATACGTGTTCGGTTTCAATAGGTAGGTGCAGTCAACAAGCTACACGATTTAACCTTTCAATGAATCATAAGGCCCCATGTAACTAGTCCCTCATTGTCCTTGGATAGTCAGTCTTTTACTACCTTGACTAGAAAAGCCTTTTGAAATACTTCATAACCCATCTGAGACTTTGGTTATTTCCTTGTTTTGCCAGCACAACTCTTTTATCGACCTTGTATCACCTCAATACGTACTTGAATTTTCCCTCTTAAAGCTTGCTTGGGTTAGCTTTGACCTTATACACAATGTTTCTTCTGGTCTCACTCCAATATAATTAGACACTGCTTGATATTATGCCCTTATCAAAATATCCTCATCTGATATTCCTAATGCATTACATGATCTTCCCGCATCAGACTACTTAAGGATCTGCTTCCAGTCGATAATGGCAATGAAATGACGATGGTTAGGGATGAGAGTGATGAAATTCTTAGCCACGCGAAACATTGCATACAAAAGAAATGATCAATGAGACTAGAAAGGGCTAATAAAGGAGAGATTATCATGGGGTGGTTAGAATAAAGATAACCATAAGTATATCATGAATTCTGAAATATAATACCACAAGAATTGTGGTTTATAAATATGGATCATAAAGGGTCCAATAAATAATCAACTAAGGAGAAAGATGGCACGATTATACTCAGGTTTCGTTGATGAATGGGAAACAAGATGACAAGCAACTGAGCTTCAACTACGTGATTTTATAGCCACAAGCAACAAGATAAGTGCAATAGATAGATGGGACAAGTAATGTGCAATAAATAGATAGATAGATTAGATAAGCAAAGTGCAATAGATGGACAAATAGGTTGGACAAGCAAAGTGTAATGAATAGATAAATGGATTGGACGAGCAAAGTGCTAATGGATAGATACATAGATTGAGCAAGCTACAATAGGAACATGCCTTCACTCATATGAAGTTAATACGAGTACAACAATAAGATTAAATAGAGAGTAGAAGTTTATTTATCAGAATGTAAGATATATATGTGGGAGTTAAAGTTCAAAACAAAGAGAGTAAGGGGATTATGACAATCACAATCACCCACATCAATAAGAGTTGAATTACATTATGAGTTCAGAACAAGTTATACGAGCTTATCATTATGAATAAATGAGATGTAAGGTAGATGTGTGAATCAGCTCTCAACGGAATGAACTATAACTCATGATCATGAAATAAAGATGGTGAAGGTCGACAGCAATGGAATGTTGACAACCATATAAGGTTGAACAAAAAACGTATTGCAATTTAATAATGGGTTTGCAAAGCTATGGAAAATCACGCTAATAGGAAATATCGAGTTGAAAAGCAAGGGAGATTAAATAATATTGGATAGTACCAAGTTTTGAAGATAAGACAAGCGAACATTTTCAAGAATTACTATAAAAGGGCATTCTTGCAAAAGATAAACTGTGATCGCATGGTTTAGGTGTGATATCCGGACCTCAAATCATTCCTGAAAAAGATTTATGTTGTTGGTAGTTAATCCCATAAATAATTTATTCAAGGTATAGGGCACTTGTTCTTGATAGCGATCTTATTCAACTCTCTGTATGCAGTATACAACCATAAGGTTCTGCCTTCCTTCTTCACATATATAAAACTAGGGTTTCCTACGGTGACACACTAGGTTAAATAACTCCCTTCTATAGCAACTCATCTTACTAAATCTTTAGTTCTTTGAACTCTGCTGGGGGTCATATGATAAGGGCTTTGAAAATGAATTGAGCACCTAGAACTAGGTTGATATGAAAATCAATGTTTCTTAGTAGAAAACAGTCCTGAAAGTCCTCAGATGAAACATCTCTAAATTCACAAACTATAATTATGGATATGTATATACCGAGTGTGGTTGGCATATCACTAATATTCGATGCATTACTGACATGATAACTCACTTGCTTGCATACTGTAATTAAGGCAGAAATAGGGTTTTTCTTCTCTCGATCCATAGAAACACACGTCTAGTCTTTCCACATTTCTCAAAGTAGCATTAAGATCTTTACAAGTCATCTTCTATAAGTACATAATCAGCTCATCCCCATAATGATGACAACATCTGCCAATCAAACTAGATTAAATGTCCAGGGAATATGGTTCTAGCAATACTAATAGAGGCATATTTATGAAAGATAACACGTTCAACTGCTTATTGGTCTCAGTAAATTTAAAAGACAGGGGGACAATCTAAAGTGTAAAGAGATGTAACAACCCCATGAACTCTTGCACAGATATTTCTTTATTGGTTATAAAGGGTAGGCATATAAGCTGAATGAACAAAAAGACAAAGATTTGAAATGAAAGAGGTAAGGATATAAATGACTTGTATATACAAGACATACAGTTTATTCATGATGGTCATGATAGTAAAGTAAATAAACGATGTTATGAAGTTGAGAGGGAGTATTAAGTACTGAAGGTGAAGAAATCTAATAGATAACCAAAGAGGCATTTGAAAAGTCATACGGTACCCGTATGTGAGTAAATTGATGAAGATGAGGGTCCACACCACCAGAAGGAAAATTTTATTCATCTGGTGTTTGAAAGGACAATACGTCAAGATGAAGGAGTCAGTTTTATGACTGAACATGATGGCATCCATCAATAACACATTCTGTAGTAAGTGAAAGTCTTGGGTAGGCATATAAACTCCGAAACTGCTGGCAGATAGAAATAGCATAAATCATTGTTTATCATTAATAAGATAGGCTGTACTAGTAAAGAAAGGATTGCCAAAATAACTTGAGTAACGACATGCAGTCACGGCCATAGAGTAATATGCCAACATGACGTTACGGTGCTATAGAAACACGAACAATATGGAACCATTTAATTGTAGAAAGGGCGCTTAATGACTGGGTCTGAAGCAATCAAAGACTTTGCAAGCAATAAATGAATAGTGCCCAAATAGAAGCAAGGAGTTTAAGTAGGTGACAGTAAAAATATGGACATAGTGGTGACTGAACTGTAAGTACAATTGATCAAATATGCTTAGGAAGAATTACAAATCACACAATAATGCACACCGGGGTTATTATAGGCTCTATTATAGAAATAGAGAATTAAATGATTATGATTGTGAGGGTTTGAATTGCCTATAAGAAAGGTTGCTCAGATATATTTAAAGGATTCCCTATAGACCACATGTGAGATTTTTTATATACACTCCACTACAAATCAAGAGAGTGTTAGTGGCAAAGAAATGATGCCTCTAAACAATTCAAGGTAACTTGGGCAGAAATAAGTCAATGATAGGAAGTGATGGGAGCATTGTTGATGTAAGGTCCTAATGTCAAGAATGACAGCTTAATCTTACTAGTACCACCTATATAGTGCCAAGTAACATACCGTGAGCTACTGAACCACCGTCACAGGATTCCCTATAGTAATTTCATCTCATACTGATTCAACCCAAAGATATACCAAGTAGCAAATGGCATTCCTGCAATAGGTTTTAAACATTACTATACTTAATATCATGTATGTTATACACCTTAATGAAACTCTCAAATTCAGGAGCGAAACGGATAGAGTTCCACCTACAAACTGAAACCTAGGCTTAAAACCTTACAATAGATACATGAAATGGAGAGAAACATTTCAATAGCTCAACGGCCACACGGTGAAGTTCATAACTCAACGGGTCACACACCCGGAGTACACGATTGCAAAAATTTAAACCAATGAGAGAAATGAAACATACAATACAACTCCCAGATAAATGAGAGCATGCCTCACTAATAGGTGACCCAAATGGTTCCACACTCCACTTTGCTAATGCTCGAATCTCAGGATATTACCGAATGATTGAGTCACCCAAATGGAAATAGTTCCTCCATATGTGCCCATACATATGAACTTACAGTCAATAGCTCATTTAACTGGTCTAACATAACTCATACACACCTTGATAGCTAACTTATAAATACTTGGTAGCTCACAGTGGCCCTTAACACCTTAACTCTAATACCAAATCTGTAATGCCCCCAAAATACTAATGACATGATTTGCAGAAAACTACAGTAGAAGAGTTAATAATAGAAGGCGCTGCTGCCATCCTGATAAGGACAAGACTCACTAAAACCATTTAATCTTACAACTCATATTCATAAACACAATATTTATTAAACCAAAACACTTCAAGACCAAATTCCATAATAGTTCAACTTCAATACGATAGACTTAATCATACCATGTGCTAACTCACACTCTACACTACACAAGTATATTGAATATAGACCTAACTTCACCATGAGGTTGATCCCAACATTCATGTTATGCTGAATCCACTGTGGGCATTTGTTGACTTCCAAAAGAGCTTGCTAAATGGAAAAGCATGTGATACTTCATCACCTAAAATGGAAAATATGAAAATAATTTGAAAATGTAAGCTAAAACTCAGTACATACATTCCTGTATTATAAAATGAGCGTAGAAACAGTGTTGATGGATACCCGCCTTTGCAATTCATTTAGTTCTCAATAACAATGAAAATAAAAGTAATATGAAACTGAATTGCTCATTATTATCTAGATGTGAATCCCTTGCAATGATATGATCTATACATAGGTGTACACCTGCTAATTCGATTAAGAGTTGACCTGAAACCGCGCGGGTAAATGATGGGCTGATGCCCGATAGATGATAACTAGCGGGATCACAAGTTAAATGACAAATAACTGTACAAACTAATTTATTGATAAACTCATTAAGAGTTGTAACTTGATAAACATGTTTTGCTTTTTGAGGATACAGGCAACGGATGTACCTTGAGTTTTTGAAAAAAATGTCATCTGACTTGATAAATGTCATCTGTTTCATAAATGTCATCTGACTTAATAAACATGTTCTGACTTGATAACACCTATGCATGACAGGGAACAATAATTAGGCCTCAACTCTGTTTTATAAATATCATTATAAGTATGTGTAGTCAGTAAATGATCCTTATTCACATAATTGAGTTAGTAAAAGTATGTGTAATAAAAATTGAGTAATTAAATGTATACATAACTTGGGTATTTCAATATAACTTTAATAATGAATTAATAAAAGTAATTAAATCCGATATAAGGTAAATAAAAGTAAAATAGACTATAATGAGATAAATGAGATTGCAAAGGAAAAGACCTTGATGGTGATAAATGGAAGAGTGGTTTTGGCCTTTTTTGAGATAGGTTATTGATACGGGTTTAAGGCTCACTAATATATAGCTTGGTTTAAGATAACAGCGAGTACACTATATTGGCTTGATAAATACATTTGATACATTTTGAATCGAGTAAGTAATAGAGGTTTGAGGCCAAAAGAGATATATCTTGGTTCAAAATAGCATAAACTGTAATAACTTGGTTTGATAAATATGATTTCTGAGTCACAACTCTCCCCACTTCTCATATTTCATTCATAAATCTACTAGATATAGAATTCCACCCCAAATGAGTCATTGAACTCAATAGAAGCTATTAAGCTCACTAAACTTGACATTTTTTTTTTGTAAAATTCATAATTGATTCAAAGCTCATAAACAAGCTCCCAAATTGTATACTTATCTTCTTCTTTCTCATTAATCAAGTGAAAAGCTCCATGGAAGTCCATGACCTCGCTTGGCCTAAAATACACAAAATAAGTGCATGGTCAATGTCACTCAATCTAAATTATTGATCATTAACAATTACTCAAAATGCTTTCAAAAATCACCAAACTCAAAATACTCAACTAAAATTCATGAAATCTTATAGGAAATTTGAAAAAAATAAGGCCAATCTACAGAAAAAGTTTTAGAATTTTTCTCCAAGTATACGCTTCACAAAAATTGTAACAACAGCCTAATTTACACCAAAGCAGGTTAGTTCATTTCAAAAATTCATAGCTTCCACCCTTGACCTTAAATGGAGACCTAAAACTCCAATATGGAAAGATTTGGAAGTCCTGAAGAATGTTTATTCGTAACACAAAATGTAATTCCCACAATAAGATTCTCAAATGGGACTAGAACACAAGTGTGTCAGGTTTTGGTTGAACATGCATAGTTCTAGCAAAATAGCCATAACTTTGTCCACAGAACTCAGATTAAGGAAATTCAAAAGGAATGCAAAAGCTAACACAATGACCTATCTACCCACCAAAAAGCGTAATTTTTTAGTGGGCCGATCATTACCAGTTTAATCCCAAAGTCACCCCTCTTTTTTGTTATTTCCAGCCCTCACTGTTTTTGCTTTCTCTTCCTTTTTCACATAAATTCTCACTTGAAATCATTCTAAATCACAACAATCACATATAAAAAGATCATTTAAGGCCTCATATATATAACCCATATCAAAAGTACAATAAATGAAACAAGCAAGCTTGGATTCAACTTTCATGATTCAACTCATTTGATCACACTTCCAATTCATCACCCACAACTTTAGACATCACTAAACTCAATAAAAATTGTATAACAACCATTACTTGGTTCATATAAATATAAGGCATACTTAGACAATCAATAAAATTCAAAAAAATTCCATGGGTTGAGGTTAGGGTTACCTCACCTGGATGCTTGAAAGAAAGAGTTGGGGTTGTGCTTGGGCCAGAAAAGGGGCTGCTGTGGCTAGGGGAAGGCCAGCGGTGGCGATGGGTGGCTAGCTGATGGCTGACTGGTGGCCGAAAAACGCCAGGATAGCAACTGGAGGAGGGCCATGGGCTAGACAAAGAAGGAAAAGAGAGAGATGTGTGTGGTTGGGTTTACTTGAAGTAGTCTTGAGACTCACCTCTTATGCTTGGCTTATAATCACCCTCCAAAAGTAGTTTTAGCTAATTATAATTAGATATAGTCAAGAAAACTAGCTAAATCAAAGGCACACACTTGTTGGGCTATAATTGGGCTTATACGGTTTAGGCCCGGGAAGAAAATTAAATTGTATGCGATTAAAATTTCGTAGCTCAAAATTAAATTTTTACGAGGTTATAATAATAATAATAACAACAATAATAATAATAATAATAATAATAATAATAATTATAATTTCTTAAACTATAATTATCGAGGCTTACTATCGATTTACTCGATTTATACGATAAATAAAACTTGAATTGCAAAGTGCGTCCCAAAATGAAATGTCTCCCAACTGGGATGATTAAATATGATAATTGAATGCAGAAAATTTAGATAGTATAATAGAATTCATTGAATAAGTGAATTGGGGTGTAGTTGATTCATTAGACATG
This sequence comes from Carnegiea gigantea, assembly GCA_029747015.1. Lineage (NCBI taxonomy): Eukaryota > Viridiplantae > Streptophyta > Magnoliopsida > Caryophyllales > Cactaceae > Carnegiea > Carnegiea gigantea. Next base: position 638,297 of record JAKOGI010000305.1, on the reverse strand, counting down.
ATTTGGTTAAATAAATATCCTTAAATGATAAAAATGACTAAACATGATTACATAAATAAACATGATTAATTAAGTAAATAAACTTGATTTAAGTAAGTAAGCATGGGTTAGGGTCGGGCTATTACAGTGTGGCTGAAAATGTCCAAGCTCTCCTATAAAAGGGCTTCGTTCAGTACCAGAAGAAAGGGCATATGCATAGAGATGTAGATAGAAAGCAAGCAAGAGTAGTATAGTTTATCTTCTTTCTCAAATTTTTGCTCTTTTTAGTTTAGATTTTTAGTTTGGTATTTATATTGGTGAGAAATCTTGAGCGTGAGTGTTTGATCTTGAGGCAGTTTAAAGCCCTTGGTTGAAGGCTATTCTCAATCAAGCCCTTCAGCTCAGATTTCGTAAAATATTGGTTAGTTGTTTGATCCTTAATTATAAGCTAGTTTTTATTTTATCTAGGGATTTAGTAGTTTATGGAAGTATAGTTAGATCATGTTTTAATCTAAAGAATTATGCTTATTTTTATGATTGGTTTGATTTTATTCTATCAAGTGATTATCATGTTGTGAGTGGATTTTTAGCCAAAATTTGTTTGCACACTTGAAACAGTTGAGGGAAAATCTAAAAGGTTACATTTGATTGCTAGACTGCTTGACAAAACCTGACATAACGTAGTCTCGAAAGAGAGATTTGCATGTTAGGAAGACATAGAGTGTAATCAAAGATGTTTAACTTAGATTAAGATAAATTAGTTTGAAAGAACGAGTTTTGCTTAGTTTAGGTAAATTTGGTTGAGTTCGAAAGAATAGACTAAATTTTTGGATAGATTGCAAATCCTCAAAATTAACCGGTTAGAGAAAAGCACATGCTTATCATTTTAATCCAATCAACTTTAATAACTACGTGAATTTCTAGGCGTATTTCCTTAATTGATTTATCAATTAGTGAATTAGAAGTTGTTGAAGTGAACCCTCTTGAATTAGAATTTTACTTAGCATATTTTGGTAGACAAATCTCGATAGATTACATTGGTCCCTGAGGAGCGATCTTTTTTATCTATACTACGACTGCCCATGCGCTTGCAGCAGTGGTCAAGTTGTTGGCGCTGCTGCCGGGGATCAATTAGTTAACTATTGAGTTAGTCTTATGAAAGTGACTAAGTATTTTATTGCCTTTTGCTTTTATTTTGTTTTTATTTTCTTGTTTGATTGCACTGGTAGTGTTGGTGATAGTGCTTACAGGAATTTTTCTTGTTTATACGAAGTCCAATTTTGTACGAACCATATCCTGAGATTAAAAGGACTTCCCGCTTAAGGAGGAAGAAGCAAAGGATTGAAGAACAAAGATGTGAGACAAGAAGGAATTCAACAAATATGGTGGGAGGAGGAGGTGACCAAAGAAGGACACTTCGAAATTTTGTTACCTTGGAGTCCAAGGGATCACCTCAAGCATCGCTCACCCTACTATTGATGCCAACAATTTTGAGCTCAAACCGACACTCATTTTGATGGTGCAACAATCCCAGTTTGGAGGAACACCTTTGCGAGACCTGAGTCTACACCTCTCGATCTTTATAGAGGTGTGCGATACGTTGAAACTTAATGGAGTCTCCATTGATGTGATTCGCCTGCGCTTATTTCCTTTCTCATTGAGGGATAAAGCAAGGGCGGTTACACTCCTTGTCATCTAGATGCATTAACACTTGGGATGAATTAACAAGAGCCTTTCTCGCTAAGTTTTTCCCTCCAACCAAAACAGCAAGCTTGAGAAATCAGATCACCAACTTCATACAAAAGGATGAAGAGACGCTCTACGAAGCCTGAAAGCGGTTTAAAGATTTGCTGCGCTTATGCCCCCATCATGGTCTTTAGTGTTGGATGATTATCCAAGCCTTTTATAATGGTGTGGCCCACCCTGTGAGGTCTACTATTGATGAGGCGGTAGACGGAACCTTGATGAACAAAACTGAGGATGAATCCTATAATCTAATTGAGGAGATGACACTTAGCAACTTTCAATGGTCCACCGAATGAGACTAACCCAAATGGGTTGGAGGTAAGCTTGAGGTTGATGCACTTACTTTACTTTTTGCTAAAATAGATGTTATGACTCAAAGACTGGACCAAATGAATGTTAATGTTATGAATTCTAGTGCCCCTTCCCTTTGTAAAATTTGCGATTCTATTAAGCACGTAATTTTGAATTGTCAAGTTGAGAGCCCTTTTTCCCAAGACCTTAGTGAAGTTAAGTATGTTCAAAACTTCAACTCGAGACCGGCCAATGACCCTTACTCTAATACCTATAATTTGAGTTAGAAGAATCATCCGAATTTCTCCTATAGGTCTAATCCAAACCCATTGAATTTGCCCCCTAGGAATGTTAGACCACCCCTTGGTTTTCAAAGATCCCGTTCCCTTCTCAAATCCCTAAAAGTCTAATTTAGAAGCAATGATTGAAAGTATACTTATGCCACAACAAAAATAGGATGAGTATATTAAGCAATTAGCCTCAAAGGTTGATGTGCTTATACCTTATACTAGGATCTTGGAAGCCCAAATAGCCTAAAAAGCTAGTTTTTCATCTACGCCATTAGATGAACTTCCTAGCAAGCCCGAGCCTAACCCTCGTGAGTATTGTAACTATGTCACCTTGAAGGAAGAAGTTGAGGACTGAACTGACCTTGAGGACATACCAATGGAAGAGGGCAGAGAAATAATCATGGATGGAAGTAAGGAGAGAAGCAATGACGGTAAGACTGCCACATTGGTAGAGGATGATACTACAGAGATCTAACAGTTTTGCCACCTAAGCTCCCTAAGCCAGGTAATTTTTCTATCCCCTATATTATAGGAAAGGTGGAAATTGAGAGAGCTTTATGTGATTTAGGTGCAAGCATCAGTATAATGTCACATTCTTTGTTTCATAAGCTTTACCTAGGACCATTACTAGCCGCACCCTTTTCACTGCAGTTAGTTGACGACTTTATGACGCAACCCATAGGCAGATTGGATAATGTGTAAGTTAATATAGGAGACATTTGGGTGTTGGCGGACTTTATCATAGTTGATATGCCCGAGACTGATGATGCTCAAATTATCCTAGGTCAACCCATTTTGGCTATAACTGGTTGCCACATTGATGTAAGAAAGGGACGGATTACATTTGTTATGGAAGGATGCTATGCCGTGTTTTGTCATACGAAGGAAGATGTGGTTTCTCCTAGTTCTTCTTTATTAGATGCATTACGCTTTTCTCCTGAGATTGACATGGAGGATGTCTTGAATTGTGAAGACCCTCCTGACTCTGACTGGATTTCTTATGAGGACCCCGAACAAAGGTATGTTAAGGTGGAGTTTGCTGCTCCTATGCCACCTAACATGCCCGATGGTGAGGTCCCTGTTCTTAACGAGTCTTCTATAAGTGACTATTACAGGTTCGCATAAGCTATTCTCTCTATGGCCCCCTACGGAAGGATTTGATGCAGATTTTGATTTGGGGGGTTGAAGAAGTTGATAATAACCTGCATGATAGGCCACGAGTGCACTTTGTTTTGTACGCAGATAATGTGTTATGACACTGTGTTATGAACATGAAGGACCTTCAACTAGAACTTTTAAGATGGTACCTTCGGCTGAAGAAGTTTGATTTTGTGATCCTTGATAAAGCCAATGTCCATACACTTACTGATCCCACCAGGAACAGAAGAAGGGTCACGCCCTTAACCTTAAAAGAGTACTTCTTAGGAGGCAACCCAAGCTCTTTTTCCTTTTTCTTTCCTTAGCTTTTATTTTTACTTTTTTTTAGTTTGTGAAAAAAAAAGAAAGAAAAAGAAACAAAAAAAACAACTATGAATAAAATGTTTGGCACAACGGCCAAACCCCCAGAACTACGGCCGTGGGGTGTCAACCCGGTAAAAGAAAAAGAAAAAAAAAGAAGAAGCTGTGTTAGCGGAACCATGGTTTGACCGTGGTGAACCCCATGGTCCGCGGTGTACTGCTACGGCTCGCGGTCTAGGTTTGTGACCACTCATCTTCTTCATAATTCATCTTTAACCTCGAGTCTCTCTCTCCCCCTGCCTCTATCTTCTCCATAGCTAATACCTTCAATCTTTCCTCATTTCTTCTCCCTCTAAACCCTCCATAGCTAATGCCTTCAATCTTTCCTCATTTCTTCTCTGTTTTCATCATTTTCACCCAAAATCATCCCCTTTCACTCAATCTTTTCTCCTTCCCCATAAATTTCATCTCTTTTCTTCATCTTCTTCTTCAAACTCATCTTACTTCACACATCCACCATGTCGATCTTTTTCCCTCTCTTATTCTTCTTTTTTTCCCTTAATTTCTTTATTTTCTTCTTCAAATTTTTCTATTTAGTTTTTAGTTTTGGTTTTTATAATAATGGCACCAACCAAGAGACAAAAGAGCACTAAGGAGGTTGGTTCTTCAAGTCAAGCACCACCTCAACCTCAAAAGATATCCCGAATCTCCACCAATGCAAATGCTAGAGGTAACATTCCTCACCCTCTTGGTTTGACACATCCTGATCATGTTGCTAGATATAATTGCTTGAATGAACGCATGGTTGTAGCAACTGGATATTACAATGAGGAATTGTTAGCTCGGTTAGGAAAGTTGGGTGATATTCGATGGTTGTTTACATGAGGTGGTATGGGACACTTTTTAGAAATCAAAGAGCATATGTATCGGAACTTAACCCCAGAATTCTTAAGTACACTCCATATCGAGATCAATAGAGGGCCTCAATGTCAAACTATTGTTTTATTTAGAAGGACAATTATATGAACTGAAGTTAGGTACCTTTAACAGCATCTTCAATTTTCCACCTAGTATGGATTTACCGAACTGCCGAGTCCCTCGTGAATTCAACACTAATTCATCAACACTAATTCATCAAAGTGCACACATATTAGAAAGTCTTGCATTAGAGTAGCTCAGCGTCTTTTGGCTTGTTCCCTTTTTACTTGGAACGATAGTCTGAATGTCCCAAGATTGTCTAAGTTGTACTTCTTGTCCTGTATGCTTGATGGTGTCTAACTTGACCCATAATCCTTTTTAGCCAGGCAATTGCATAATGCTGCTATTAGCACTCAAGGTAGGATAGTCATTGGTGGTATTGTGACTACTATTGTTAGATTTTTGGGTGTTGAACCCAATCCTGAGGGTAGAGTTTCCGCATCCGAGCAGCTTGATGAAGCGGCTTTTGAAATTATCAACTTTTATAAAGTTGAGGCTGGGCATTTATGTTGGATTTACCCTGGGGACCTACTTTTGCTGCTTCTCAATGTTGATCGAACCACCCGACTTCACCAGGCTAACCTTTGTTGGCTACTTGGTTATGATGAGGTTGTTCGACCCGCATCCCATCATCCAGCCCCTCATTCTAGTCAAGTCGGACCTAGTTCTTCCTCTCAACTACCCCCTCTTAAGTATACTGACCTTCAAGACACCCTTAGATCCATTCAAGAGGGGTAAGTTTCCCATCGAGCATTCATTGTTGTTGAGAACGCCGCTCTTCGAGACTTTGTCCAAGAGCGCCATGATGAGTTTCGTGGGATGCTTGCTTCGCAGATACAATATTTCCAGGACTATAGGGCATGTCCAGAGACTTGGCGGGATTGGCATATCTCTTATGGCCAACCACCTCCTTTCTGATTGCTCTGTGCTACCCCACTTCCCTTTTTCTATTGTATGCCCACATTGAGGGCAATGTGTGATTCAAGCATAGGGGAGTTAGTCATTATATTTCACGTCTAATACCTGATTTGGTTTGGTGTGCTTATGCTTCATATATGTTGTTAGTGATAGTTTTCAGAGTTTTTGTTTTAGCTTTTAGTTTTGTTTAGCAGTGTTTCAGTAATGCATTTAGTTTTCTTTTCATTCTTGGCTACATTTTAGTTTTTCTCTTATTAGTTTCTTTTGCATTTTAGTTTTCATTTTTATTAGGAGCATTTACAAAATAATCAAAAAAAGAATTATAGAAAAAATCCTCCGATAATGATCTTTCTATATTTGGTAGACTTCTTTGATTTAGCTTGATCCTTTGATTCGCCTAAATTGTGCATGAAAATGTTTGAGAATGAGTTTTCAAAATAAGCTCCATGCTTTGACCACATGTCGAGTGCGAGTTGATTATCCCATGAGTCTTTACATGAATTTTGGCATGTGTTTACTAATGAGCTAGTCAAGACCTTGGTAGATGTTCTGTGAGGCTTTGAGGGTTTAGAGGCAATTTATCAATTTAGTCTCATATTTTCTTTCATGTGCAACTCTTCCTTGACGTCATTTCTCTAGAACTTGCTTTGATTCTCATTCAAGATCACATTTCACATATGCATTTAGACAATATGATTGAGGCAGTTTTCTTTGATTTGTTAAACCCCATGGCCAAATAGCCGCCTTTTTGTTGTGTATTGTATCCCTTGCTAGACCCTTTGAGCCTATATCCGATTTTCTTAATTTGAACTTCCTATTATAGCCCATGGCCAAATACTTGTCTTACCTTTAAGCCAAGACTAGAAGAGCATTTCATTCTTTTGCATCAAGTTTGATAGGGTACTAGTAAGATGGATTGTTATCTTTTAGTGAATTTTGGCTGTTTAGTGAAGGGATGTGAGATTTTGATAAATCCCTTACTTCATTGTACAAAGTTTAGAGAAGAGTTGGAATTTAAAGTTGGTTATGGATTTTCCCTTGGCTATCCTTTTTGGAACAAAAACGGAAAAAAAAAAGAAAGGAACATGAAAAAAAAGGGAAACAACAATTAAAAAAAACGAAAAACGAAAGAAAGTGTTAGCCTTGTTGGGATTGTAAGTTATTTGTAATTTCGACTCTTTTTCTTTTCAATAGGAATGTATTTTGTGTAATAGTCTAAGAAGGATGTAGTATGATGCACCGGAATTGTTTAGCTCTTAATCTCTGGCTTCTAGCTCCTCATTTCCAAAACATTTGTTCCACTCTTACCTTTACCCATGGCCCTATTACAACCCTATGAAAGTCCTCATGATTGTCTAGTGTGTGTTTGCATATTAGTGATGACAAATTTGAGAGTTTTGTCATGCTTATGGTAGATTTGAGTTTAAGGAATGAGAATTCAGAGAGCCTTCAATATTATTAAACACATGAGTGATGAGAGTCACATAGCTATAGTGAGGTTCTACCGGCCTTGCTAGCCTTACTTGTTTCATATGTTCAAATGACTGTATTTGATGATTTGGGGAGATTGATTCAAGTTTAACATTGTGGTCTATCAAAAAGCTTTTGAAAATTTCAATCCCTAATTAGGTTGTTAATGATTTTTATGCCTTTTTGGGCTACCTTTGGATCAGCTTTGCCGTTTGAATGTTACCTATGTCTATCATGAGAAGGTTGTGTATAGTTTTATTTTTCTTGGCATTGCTTGAAGATAAGCGATGGTTTAACCATTGGGGAGTTTGATAAGTGCTTAACGTATATATCATTTTAGGGCTATTTTGCTTCATTTTTAGGAGAATTATGTGCTTAATGTTATTATTTATACTCCTATTCTCGATTTATGCTTGGGTATAGTTGGCTGATATCGTTTGCAATATTTTAGACGTTTTTACCCAGCATTTGACCCTTAATGGATGTATTTTGACCTCCCTCATGGATACCCATGTGATGCTACATCCGTGGAGCAAGAACAGAGCAGAAAACCAGTTCCAGCCCAGACCACGGTTGAACTGTGGTGTCTGCCACGGTCCGTGATGAGTTGAAAAACTGTTGCCTCTTCGCCTTTGTTTGGCCGTGTGGCTAAAAATGTCCGAGCTCTACTATAAAAGGGCTTCGTTCAGCAGAAGAAGAAAGGGCATATGCATAGAGATATAGATAGAAAACAAACAAGAGTAGCATAGTTTATCTTCTTTCTCAGATTTTTACTCTTTTTAGTTTAGATTTTTAGTTTGGTATTTGTATTGATGAGAAATCTTGAGGGTGAGTGTTTGATCTTGAGGCGGTTTGAAGCCCTTGGTTGAAGGCTATTCTCAGCCAAGCCCTTCCGCTCAGATTTCGCAGAATGTTGATTAGTTGTTTAATCCTTAATCATGAGCGAATAGTTTTTATTTTGTCTAAGGATTTTGTAGTTTATAAAAGTATAGTTGAATCATGTTTTAATCTAAAGCATTGTGCTTATTTTTATGATTGGCTTGATTTTGTTCTATCAAGTGATTATCATGTTGTGAGTGGATATTTAGCCAAAATTTACTTGCACATTTGAAACATTTGGGTGAAAAACTAAAAGGTGATATTTGATGGTTAGACTGCTTGATAAACCTGACATAAAATCGTCTCGAAAGAGAGATTTGCATGTTAGGAGGACATAGAGTGTATTCGAAGGTGTTTAACTTGGATTAAGACAAATTAGTTTGAAAGAACGACTTTTGCTTAATTTAGGCAAATTTGGTTGAGTTCGAAAAAATATACTAAATTTTTGGATAGATTGCAAATCCTCGGAATTAACCGGTTAGAGAAAAGAGAACATGCTTATCATTTTGATCCAATCAACTTTCATAATTACATGAATTCCTAGGCATATTTCCTTAATTGGTTTTAAAATTAGTAAATTAGAAGTTGTTGAAGCAAACCCTCTTAAATTAGAATTTTACTTAGCATATTTTGATAGACAAAACTCGATAGATTACATTGGTCCCTGAGGAGCGATCTTTTTATCAATACTATGACTACCTGTGCGCTTGCAGCAGTGGTTAGATTGTTGTACACATCTCTTTGAGTAAAACTAAGAGCAAGGGATCCTGACATTTGGTTTTTCAAAACTTGACAAATTTGTGATGCTTTAAGACCACTCTTCCTCATTTCTTGGGAATACACAATGTGAGGCTTTTCCATCTTTCTAATGAGACCGATGCAAATGGATCTCATCACTTGATGAAAAATTATGGTTGTGCTCTCACTACAAGAAAAATTGGTTTTTGTGGCAGCAAGATTTGCCACAATATGTTGATATTTTGCTACAAAAAGTCTTTTGTGGCAACGTAGAAAATTGCTACAAAGTTGCCACAGATAGTCCGTTACAAAAGGCATTTGTAGCAAATTTAGTTTTGCTACGAATTATGTAGCTTTAGTGGCAAATTTTCAGTTGCCACAAATTGAAATTTGCTACAAAAGCATATAATTTGTCGCAAGCTCCATTTGCCACTAAATCCATGTTTGCTACAAGAAGGTGATATTTGTAGCGAAATATAATTGCTACGAACTATATTTTGGCAGATATTTGAATACATTTTGTGGCAGTTCACTTTTGCTACTAAACTTATCTTAAGAAGTGGTAAACTTCGATTGCATTTGTTTTTTTGTTATTATATATTATAATACTGTTTACCGTTTGCAAATAATAATTGTTTGTGGACATTCTCATAAATACATACATGTAATAATAAATTAATTGAAATGAAATGCAATCGTACTTAAAATGAAATTGCGTTAAATATATAATCATCATATGATGTTTGCTGCAATAGTAGCTAATAAAATTGTGATAATCGTATATGCTTAGTTCATAATTCTAAAATGATACTTATTGTAAATATATGAAACTTATTGTACTCTAACTTATATGAACCTGTGCACTTGACGAAGAACCTAGTCTTTTCTCTAGAGCACGAAGACGAGCATCATAAGACTCATGAATGCCTTTTAGTTGTGCAAAAACCCACCTATTAACTTCAGCATCAATCCTATCTTGAATTGCGTCCTCATTGACACCTTGGTTTTGACAACTCGTAAAAGCTAACACCCCTTGACCCATGCCTCTTTGATGATGCGATCCTTTCCTATGCTTAAGGACACGAGTAAAAGCCTCTTGGGGTGTAAGGTTGTCAACCCCATACTTCTCAAGCTCTTTTTGGTGCACTACTTAGAGGTCTTCATATGCTTTCTCTGCATGCTCATCTGACCAAGTTCCGTCTTTCTTTTGTCTTTGAATTTTCCATAATCGCAAGTAGTACAGTTCTTCATCATCTTCTGCTTCTGGCTGAGAGTCCTCAGGTAGAGGTCATGCAATCCATTAATTGGTTTCTACAACTAAAATCATTTAAAAAGACCTTATGTAAAGTGCAATTACATCCAACAATAAGCAAGTTAAAAATTGGTTTTAAAAAAAGTTTCAGAAAAAACCAAATCCACATTTCAGTACTGAGTATATATAAGCTTAAGTTACCATCTCATAGAAGGTGCTAGCAATTGATTTTGTGCCAACCTTTGTAAGCATTTTCTGATGTGTTTGGTTTTTAGTGTTCGTCTCACTTCGATGCTATAAGAAATAGGAAAAACCATAAGGTTTAAAATATTAGAAACTCAATTTATTATCATTTCAAGATTATGGTCAATGGACATATTCAAGTGATGTAATAGAAAAGAATATTGAACTTACCCTAAACTTGTTGCTGCCCCAATAATTTACTAACCATTTCCATTGATCAGGGTCCACTTCTTTGGGCGGATTATCCCGACAATCAGCCACTATTGTATAGTTACTGTATGCTTTTTGCTTCAAATCATACCGCCACTTTCTATACCAAACCTTGCAACGACGCTCTATGGCATTATCGACATGGCAACCTTGGGGCAATTTAAACATTTCCTACATGCAATACAAATTATTAATGATGAAACTATTTAAAAAACATAACTGGATAGGACAAAGTTAGTCTTGAGTGAAAACCTTTAACTTTATGAAATACTTCCTTTTTTTTTTCCGGTTGTATGTCATCCCACTTTTCCACATCCAAGGGCATCAATTGCTTCATTAAATAGCTTGCCTCGCTAATGAATTGGGTACTATTGGTGCCAACAATACGCTTGAGTTCTGGGGGGATTTCAATCTCTACTTTTGCTGGATGCGCATCCCTTTTCCTTTTCCAGTATAAGCAGTTTGTTTTGCCACGTCTGGGCAAGGAAGCTAAGAAAATTAACGAAACAAACATGGTTAAAAAAGAGCACCTCTCAAATAATTCAAAAAAATAAAATAATGTCAAATGAAACAATATTGAGAAGCTTGCACCAAAAATAATAATGCCCAATGAAATTAACCTTAAGAAGCATTGGAAGTAGCTTGCACCAAAAACAAAAAACAAAAAACAAAAGCCCAAAAAAAAAATAGTTTGCCCGACCTTCTTGATTAGATGGCCCAATCTGATTTTCATCCTCAATGTTGTGGTTCATAGGTGTATCCATCATTCTATCTACATTTACAAGTTCAACCAGAAGAGCTCATTTATAACAATTATAAAAGAATCTCCAAACTCGAAAATATCATTACACTCAGCAAAAAGATGAGATTATATATTGCGTACTCTTACTGGATAACTCTCTTTCCACTTCATGGGAAAGATTTGTATGCTCTTCTCTAGGCATTTCATTTGAATCATGAACTAGAAGTAACAGTATCAAATATTAGTATATAAAAAGACACTGTGGGAATAATACTACTGGAAAGAATCATACAACCATGTGCAAAATTTGATCTTGTCTTTATCCTTTGTTATTCTAATGTACTCATGCATGAAGTGCTTTCTTGATTAATGCGGTAGACATCATCTAATTGAGCCTGAACTCTTTTACCTAGACTAAATGAAGCAATGTAAAAATAATCTATTACGCGACCATGTCAACTATATTAACCCTTAATACAACCAATTAGTATTTTTCTTAAATCTGGGCCAAAACGGGTAGAGTTTCGCCTAAAAACTTATAATTTCCCCGGCTTAAAGCCTTACATTAAATCCCTATATCAATTAAAAACATAAAAGACACCAATAAGCTCAACGGCTACATGCCGGAGACCGCAGCTCAACGGGCCACACGTCCGGAGCAAGCCATTCAATAAATTTCGATAATAGGAAAGAAATGAAAAGTACAACTCAACGGATCACACATTCGGAGTACTGGGGTTTACATCCCAGAAATAAGCAATTCTAGTTAGAACAAATGAATCAATCACAAATCCCAAATGTTTGCAGCAGCACATATCCTTCTACCAACCTTCCAACCAAGAACAAAAATAAAAATCAAAACAAAGCAGAAAAAAGGAATCAAAATGCTGATTAAACCCTTGATTTGCCTGAGACCCTTTTGAGTTATGGGAAATCAGTATCATCAGCAGTACTCAAGTTTACCAAGAACAAAAATAAAAATAAAAAACAAAGCAGAAAAATAGAATCTAAATATTCAGTCATAGTTAACTTAGGTAAATAGCAAGTCCAAGAGTCCAAGAGCTAAATAGCCCATGTGACAGAGACCGTATTCTGTTCCTTTCGTGGCTTTCAGGTAAAATAATGCAGAATTAGAGGAATAGATAGAATATACCTGGGTGGAGTGTAGGGATTGATTTAGTCCTCATCACTTGTCTTACAGGTGTATCTAGTTGGGCATGCATTCTTTCATCTGATACGCACAATCAAATACTATGAAAATAGCTTATTTAAATTAAAATATCATGGAGTAAGAAATGGATGATATGTAAATCAGCAAATGAACACTCACCAACTTACAACCACAACAATTTATGTTTTTTTTTTTTTTTTGGTTTTTGGCCTCCATCAGAATTGGGGAAGCATTTCACTGAACAAAATTCATATCGAGGAAGGGAAACATACCACAGGCTACCGCTTTGTGACCAGTGGATGATTTTCTCAATGTCGCCTGTCTTTCCAATGTAGGTCTATGCATAGTGAAGTTGTCATTGTCATATGGCACATCCTCTAATTCAGCATCCACTCTTTCATCTTCATTTGGTATATAGTCCTCCTCTTCTTCCATAATCAGTTCTCTTCGCCTTATATGTTCGTTGGTTTTTCTAAAAGGCAATCCAAGTTCTTGAAGTACCCTATTGTTTTTTTCAATATTTCTATCACGTTGCTTTTCATATTCTGTCATGCTCTGACAAACAATATGACTTGAATAATTTGGATTCTTTTTTACCCTAGCCATATTTCTCAGACTATCTAGGGTGATATACATTGTGGGCCTGTAATCAGGAAAAAAACATATTTTAGAATGCATATACAGAAATAAAGGTTCTAAATATATTTCGTAGAAAGTGCGAAAGAGTAAGAGCACTTACCAAGGATATGTCAAATTACAAAATATGTGAACTATCTTAATATCAAGCAGCATATAAGTAAAGATGTACTAAAAAAATGAATCAAACATCCAAGTTAGTATTACACATGTTGTGCCTTTTTGCTAAAAAGGAATCAAATAGCATAAAACGTCTGATTTGTTCCCAAAATAAAATTTAAAAAAAACAATGATGTAACGTTAGCAAATGACAACTTTAATGCTAATCATCAATTTCATCAGCAAACAGCGGTATTCCTCTTTTCCACTTGACCCAGATTCACTGCTGTCATCAACAATTTGCATTTTCCCTTTCTTTTTATGATGTTGCAACTGTTGTGCCACAAGATCACTATCCACCACATCTGGTTCTACATCATTCCTAACCAATGACATTGTACCATGATTAGACACAGGGACATATGCTTCTTCATGAGCCTCATCGTCACAGGATGAAAATGATTTTGGTCTCTCATCTTCATCATCAGAAGGTATATCATAGAAATTGCGAGGGTTCGTTTTCACCACCACTTGCCAATTTTGCTGTACATGATCCCTCACATAATATACTTGTTCAACTTGAGAAGCTAAGGCATATGGCTCATTTGTTTTTAGAAAGCGTTTCACGTTCACTGTAGTTATGCTATATGTTTCTCTTTTGATTCCCACATTTTCAGAGAACACGTCATACCATTCACAGTCAAAGAGAATAACTTTATGGTTGCTACCATAATCCAGTTCTATAATCTCCTTTAGGACACTAAAGTATTCTTTTCCTCCACTGTGCACATCACCTTTCACCACAACGCCACAATTTTGTGTACTAAGATTTTTGGCCCGTGTTTTTATGTGGAATCTATAACCATTTACAACATATCCATCAAAGTAAGTCACTCTCTTGATAGGACATTGTGCCAAAATTAGGAGCTCATGACTGGTTTTCTCATCACGTTGATTCCATAACTGGGTAACCTAAATAAGCAAATAAAATGCATTAGTACCTAAATTAATTGGATATGTTGGACTCACAATGTTTTACTTACTCTCTCTTCAAGCCACTCTGTAAAAGTGAGCAATATAGTAAGACTTTCATACTCCCTATAAACAAATACAAAAACCGAAATTATGGTTATGAAGTTTTTTGGTAGGTTCAAAATATTAGAAGTTACAATAAAAATTTCTTACTCAATAAAAGGTTGTGCTTCGTCATAATTTCTTAACACATAAAGATGAGCACGCTTCCAGTCTTCATGGGAAAGAATCTTGATAGTACCTTGACCCAGTGGATTTCCCATCTTCATGAAAGTTGTTAATCCCTTATCTGGTCTGTGTCCATCATCTTCATTCCTTTCTAGACGATTAAATCTAGTCTCAACTCTATGTAAATACCTTGAACAAAAGGTTAAACACTCATCTGCTATATAAGCTTCAGCAATTGACCCCTCTGGATGAGCTTTATTACGCACAAATTCTTTTAATGTGTGCATGATCCTAACCATCAACAATAGCATAAAATAAGTGCAGTACATAATACTTTATAATGTCTTATGCTTTTTTTTAACAAAAAACAAGAAAGAAATCTATAGTACCTTTCAAATGGGTACATCCAACGATACTGAACGGGTCTAGCAAGCTTTGCTTTGGTAGCCAAGTGGATCGTTAAGTGCACCATGATGTCAAAAAAAGAGGGAACAAAAACACGCTCTAGCTTGCAAAGCGTAATTGCAATGTTCTTTTCTAGTCTCTCCAAAACATCAACCTTTAATGCCTTTGAGCATAATTATTTAAAGAATAATGACAATTCAACAAGCGGTTCATACACATCCTCATCTAATTTTCCACGGAAAGCAGGTGCTAGCAAATCTTGCATAAAGACATGATGATCATGACTCTTGAGTGACCCTGTTATTTTTCCCTTATTAACATTAACACATCGTCCTATATTGGATGAATACCTATCTGGCACCTTTAAATCTGCTAAGAATTTACACACATCTCTTCTTTCACTCAAGCTTAATGTAAATGATGCTTTGGGAATCTCATATTTATCACCAACCTTCTTCAGGTGCAAGCTCTTTCTGATTCCCAATTGCACCAAGTCTAAGCGGCTCTTCAAATTATCCTTGGTCTTTCCTGGTATATTCATGAGGGTTCCTAGTATACTTTCACAAATGTTCTTCTCAATGTGCATAACATCTAAGTTATGGTGAATTAAGTTCTTCCTCCAATAAGGTAATGCGAAGAAGATACTTTTCTTCTCCCAGTTGTAAATCAACTTTAGTTTTGTTCGCTTCCTTTTAGCCTTAGCCTTGCCAAATTGAATATCTTCAAAATTGCCAATCTGCTCAAGAACGTCATCACCAGATAACAATTTAGGAGGAGGATCTATCTCTATTGTGTTATCAAAAGCTTTTTTGTCAAATCTCCACCTATGATCAGCTTATAAGAATCTACGATGACCCATGTAGCATTATTTATTCCAGTGAGGCAAGTAACATGACCATGTATCTTTATGACAAACCGGGCAAGCAAGACGTCCTTTTACACTCCATCCAGATAAATTACCATATGTAGAAAAATCATTAATTGTCCACAACAAAGCTGCATGCAAATTAAAATATTCAGCTTTAAATGCATCATACGTATTTACCCCATCCCACAAAGCCTTCAGTTCATCAATTAGTGGTTGTAGATACACATCAATATCAGTTCCAGGAGCAGTTTTACCAGGGATGATCATGTTTAAAAATGTGTATGGCTTTTTCATACACATCCAAGGTGGTAAATTGTAAGGAACCAAAAAAACAGGCCAAATGCTATAGGTTGAATTTATATTTGAATATGGAGTAAACCCATCACTACATGAACCCACCCTCACATTGCGCGGATCTTTTGCAAAATCAGCATACGATGCATCAAATGATTTCCAAGCCTGTGCATCTGCAGGATGCCTTAATATCCCATCATCTTGACGTTTATCCTTATGCCACCGCATGTGAGAAGCTATTTTGGCCGACATAAATAATCTTTGGAGTCTTGGTACAAGAGGAAAATAGCGTAAGATCTTATAAGGAATGTTTTTCCTCTGTCCCTTTTTATCACTTTCATCATCACTATCATCAGCCTCTTCTCTCTTGTCCTTCCACCTTGGATGAGCGCATTTAGAACATTTGTCTGCCTGCTCATGCTCCTTCCAATAAAGTATACAATCATTCTTATAAGCCTCAATTTTCACATAACTCAAGCCAAGGTCACGAGTATACTTTTTTGCTTCATAAGCTTTCTTTGGGAATGTATCGTCAAAATCAAACGCTTTCTTCAAAAGTTCAAGTATCATTGTGAGAGACTTATCACTCCAACCACATAAACACTTTATATGGAGGAGATGCACCATAAACTCTAACTTTAAGAATTTCTCACATCCTGGAAATAACTCTTTCTCAGCATCTCTAACTAATCTAGCAAACTTTTGAAGTACTTCAGGGGACTCACTAATTTCAGGACCGCCTAACCTTTCAAACTCATCCATTATGTGAAATGCTCGGGCATTTGTTATGTCATTTACCATGGCAAATGTTTCATCTACATCCTCCTCACTCACTGACAACATTGAATCTTGATGCTCATCTCTATCACTTCTATCCTTTTGACTTGCATCAATGGGCTCTTCATGATTAGATTTCTCCCCATGAAACTCCCATGGATTATAACTCCTTACTATCCCATCACTAAGCAAATGAAGCATAACTGTTTTTCTATTTTGGTAACTATAGTTGTCACAATTGACACATGGGCATCTTATTTTCCCAGATTCAGCCACATTAGCAAAAGTAAACTCAAGGAACTGTTTTACCCCATTTATATATTCTGGCTTCTTCCTACAGTTAAACGTCTTCCAGTTCATCCAAGTGCGATCCTTATTCATTTCTGTCAATTCTAATATAAACTGATTACTTTTCCACATAAAGATTTTGTGTCATTCATATTTGAACCGAAAGAGAGTGTAATTTGGCAAAAATACAAACTAAACTCAACCACATGCAAAGATTAACAAAAATTGGTATCAGAACACACAAAAACAGCATACTGCTATGCCACTAATCCGGGACTACAAAATTATCTCACATGTCAAAGAAGCTCAAATTTCATGGAAACATAGCAATGTTCACACAAATTCCCTATCCCTTCGGATCGTAAAAGTGATTAACTAGCCGACCCAAAAGCATTTACATGAACATTTTACTTGGATGTTTCTCGATTAAACTGCCTTCCCCATCCCCAAAGAATTCCACTTTTCCCAACTATGTTCTTTGGACTTCAGCTTCTAACAGTAGGCACTGAAATTCATTAAAAATGGCCAAAGCATTTTCAAAACAGAAAATGTTATCCTATGGTTAGGTTAGAAGAAAAAAGCTCAAATAAGAAACCAGTAGGAAAATGACAAATTTTTCCATTTGCAAAAATCCTGTCGAAGTTTTATTGGATGCTCCTAAGCAGTTCCAAGGCTGCTCCATCAGAAGGACCATCAAAACAAAGGACCAAAAACAGGAAAACTCAATAAGACCCAAGGAAATCTGCGATAACAGGGAGAAGATGAAAAGGAGAAAAAGAAAGATATGAAGGAATAAAACAAATATAGAAAGCACCTAAAATAATCAGACAACCAAATTCTCACAGCTACCACACATGTTTATACCGGCTGAGAGTGGACTTCTCTATTGTGTGCAGCCTCTTTATTTCTTTTCTTATGGAGAAGGGAATCTTAAATAGTATATAAACTGACAAAATAGAGAGGAAATCACACCTCAATTCCTGTAACTTCATCTCCTTTTCTGCTTTAGTGTGGGAAGGTTTAGGAGGCTTATTTTTGCTATTGGCAGGAACCTTCTATAACTTTGAGCAATTGATTATATCTTTTATATATGATACTAGGTTACGAATGTAGGAACAGGCTGAAGTTGGTCCACAAAATAAGCATAAAACCAATCGCCCCACAGCAAACAAAGTCTATAACCAATGGCATTATAGAATACAGAAATTTAGTATTATAAGCTACTAGAAGTAAATACAAAAACAATGCAATAGAAAACCCAAGAATCAAATGAGCAACATGCTCAAAGGACCACATTGAAATTCACAGAACCTTTATTCAGCATCAAACACTTACATATTTCTCTCTTCCACATGACCTTTTATCCATCTAATATATACTTTTAAAAGACCCACAATGACTAGTCAATATCACAACTATGCTTAATACTTCCTCTTACAATGCCAACTGATCTTTAAATCAGAAAACAAACCCGACAAGAGAAAATAGAAATGAAAAAGAAATTCATAAAAACCAAATCCAAAATTCCATCTCCTTAACCAAATATAGTGTGGAAATCAGCAAGGTTCTTTAAATACCCAAAATTATAAAATTGAGTAGATCACTTTCACATACGAATTGGAACAAAGAAACTGTGTGAAAACTATATCCAAAATTCCATCTCCTTAACGAAATATTGTCTGCCAATCAACAAAGTTCTTCAAATATCCAAAATTATAAAACTCAATGGATGTCTTTCGCATACCAGTTGGAATTAATAAAGAAAAAAATTCACCCACTACCAAAAATTAGTATCATCATACTTTCAAAGAGAGGGAGAAAGAACAAATACCTTCAATTGAACAAGCAACAATAACGAAGAAGTAAAGGTTGGTGAGAGGTACGAACAATTGAATCACTGCATGCGCACAAGGAGATGGATAATCAAATTCGAATTTGACTATATTTGCGGTTTATACTGAAAATACAATTAGAGAAAGACTTACCCAATTGAAATTGATTACTTAAAGTTGGCTTGAGATGTGGAAGCTTTGATTAGAAGAAGACGTCAATAGAGTATGAGTAGTGAAGGCAGAGAATGGGAAGGTATAACTGTATAAGCCTGGAGATTAATGTGCAAGCCACGAATGAGTTTTGGCTGACAATACAAGAAAACCTAGAATATTAAAGTCAAACCTCAAATATTTGAGTCAGGGGGGAGAACAAGGGAAAAAAAAAAAAGGAGGGAACTTATTTTTGCTTTTCCCTCTAAAAGTCAGGTCCTTTTTCCTGGGAGCACAAAAAATCGATTCTTATAAGGTAGCTTTTGTGGCAATTTTATTTGTTTGCCACAAAAAATACATATTTCGTGGCAACTTTATGAATTACCCACAATAAACTCATACTTTTGTAGCAATTTTTACTTTGCCACAATTTCTAAAAAAATGTTACAAATCTGTGGCAAATTTAAAATTGCTACAAGTAAATTGCCACAAAAAAAGGACTTTGTTGTAGTGTCTGTTACATGACTAGTGCAAACTCAATCGTCAATCCTGTTAAGAAGGAAAATAACCTTTGTGTTGCAATTACTTGAAATGTTCTGGATTGAGTACGACTTATTCCCTTTTTGTGGGTTTCTCTTAAAGCCTTGTTGGGAGCAGTACATGTCTCTCTCTCTCTCTCTCTCTCTCTCTCTCTCTCTCTCTCTCTCTCTCTCTCTCTTAACAAAAGTGCTGTCTTTGTACTTGACATTACTAAGCTTGACACGAAAACCAATCCTATATGCATATTCACTGTAAAGCTCAATGACCTCATCCTATGACTTCACCTTCTGGCCTAGCAACCGTGATGTCTCTAATTATCTAACTACATTAATTTCACTTGAGCATGTTGCAACTATAACATGAGGTGACTGTTTGTGCACTGGTAAAAGCAAAAAAAAATAAAAAAGATAAACATGAAAGACAACTAAAATTTATAAGTAAATTCAGGCAAGAAAACACATAATGAAGTAGTTTGATATGAATATTAAAGTATTGCTTGTCACATCTGCAAATCTAGAACAGGAAATGATAAGTAGTCCATTCTGTTTTAGTGTTTTTTAGTTCATGTGTTAGTGTAATTTAACTCATCCTTTAGTGTAACTATATAGAAATCCAAAGAAACTTCTTCAGAAGCAAACTTTAATATAACTACATATCAATAATGAAGAAAGTTTGATATCAACATCAACATTGGAGACATTGAATATCAAAAAAGTAATGAAAAAGACTTTAAACACACTATAATTAAGTAGTTACCCAATAACAATGATAACTGCTTAATGTGTACATCATTTTAGAGCTATTTTGCTTCATTTTTAGGAGACTTATATGCTTAATGTTATTATTTGTACTCCTATTCTCTATTTATATTTGGGTATGGTTGTTTGATATGTTTTGCTGGATTCTAGGCATTTTGGCCTAACATTTGACCCTTAATGAATGTATTTTGACCTTCCTCACGGATACCCATGTGATGCTATGCCCGTGGAGTAAGAAAAGAGCAGAAAACTGGTTCCAGCCCAGACCACGGTCGGACCGTGGTGTCTGCCACGGCCAGTGGTGAGTTGAGAAACTGTTATCTCTTCGTTTTCCTTCGGTTGTGTAACTGAAAACATTCGAGCTCTCCAATAAAAGGGCTTCATTCAGCAGTAGAAGAGAAGGCATATGCATAGAGATATAGCAAGCAAGATTAACTTAGTTTATCTTCTTTCTCAATTTTTTGTTCTTTTAGTTTAGATTTTTGGTTTGGTATTTGTATTGGTGAGAAATCTTGAAGCATGAGTGTTTGATCTTGAGGTAGTTTGAAGCCTTTGGTTGAAGGCTATTCTCAGTCAAGCCCTTCCACTCAGATTTCGCAGCACGTTGGTTAGTTGTTTATACTTAATCATGAGTGAGTAGTTTTTATTTTGTCTAGCGATTTAGTAGTTTATGAAAGGATAGTTAGATCATGTTTTAATCTAAATAATTGTGCTTATTTTCATGATTGGTTTGATTTCTTCTATCAAGTGACTATCATGTTGTGAGTGGATTTTTGGCCAAAATTTACTTGCACACTTGAAACAATTGAGTGAAAAACTGAAAGGTGACATTTGATGGTTAGACTACTTGATAAAGCTGACATAACGTTGTCTCGAAAGAGAGATTTGCATGTTAGGAGGATATAGAGTGTAATCGAAGATGTTTAACTTGGATTAAGATAAATTAGTTTGTAAGAATGACTTTTGCTTAGTTTAAGCAAATTTGGCTGAGTTCGAAAGAGTAGGCTAAATTTTTGGATATATTGCAAATCCTTGAAATTTATTGGTTGGAGAAAAGCATATCCTTATCATTTTGATCCAATCAGCTTTCATAACTACATGAATTCCTAGGCATGTTTCCTTTATTGATTTAAAAATTAGTGAATTAGAAGTTGTTAAATCAAACCCTCTTGAATTAGAATTTTACTTAGCATATTTTGGTAGACAAAACTCGATAGATTACATTGGTCCCTGAGGAGCGATCTTTTATCTATACTACGACTACCCATGCGCTTGTAGAAGTGGTCAAGTTTTTAGTGTCACTGCCGGGGATTAATCTGTTAATTATTGAGTTAGTCTTACGAAAATGGCTAGGTATTTTATTGCCTTTCACTTTTATTTTCTTTTTATTTTCTTGTTTAATTGCGCTGGTAGTGTTGGTGATAGTGCCTATAGGAATATTTTCTGTTTACGCGAAGTCCAATCTTGTATGAGCCTAATCTTGAGATTGAAAGGACTTTCCACTTAAGGAGGAAGAAGCAAAGGATTGAAGAACAAAGACACGAGGCGAGAGGAATTCAATAAACATGGAGGGAGGAGGAGGTGACCAAAGAAGGACACTTCGAGATTTCGTTACCCCTGGAGTCCAAGGGATCACCTCAAGCATTGCTCACCCTACTATTGATGCCAACGATTTCGAGGTTAAACCGGTGCTCATTTCGATGGTGCAACAATCCCAGTTTGGAGGAACGCCTTTGGAAGACCCGAATCTACACCTCTCGGTCTTTTTAGAGGTGTACGATACGTTAAAAATTAATGGAGTCTCCACTAATGCGATTTACCTACGCTTATTTCCTTTCTCAATAAGGGATAAAGCAAGGGCTTGGGATGAGTTAACAAGAGCCTTCCTCGCCAAGTTTTTCCCTCTGAGCAAAACAGCAAGCTTGAGCAATCAAATCACCAACTTCATGCAAAAAGATGAAAAGATGCTCTATGAAGCCTGGGAGCGGTTTAAAGATTTGTTGCTTATGCCCCCATCATGTTTTTCAGTGTTGGATGATTATCCAAGCCTTTTATAATGGTGTGACCCAACCTGTAAGGTTTACTATTAATGTGGCAGCAGGAGGAACCTTGATGAACAAAACTGAGGACGAAGCCTATATCCTAATTGAGGATATCGCACTTAACAACTTTCAATGGTCCATCGAACGAGGCCAACCCAAACGGGTTGGAGGTAAGCTTGAAGTTGATGCGCTTGCTTTACTTTCTACTAAAGTAGATGTTATGACTCAAAGACTGGACCGAATGAATGTTAATACTGTGAATTATAGTGCCCCTTTCCCTTGTGAAATTTGTGGTTCTATTGAGCATTTAACTTTGAATTCTCAAGTTGGGAGCCCTTTTTCCCAAGACCTAGTGAAGTTAGCTATGTTCAAAATTTCCACCTGAGACTAGTGAATGACCCTTATAGTAGTACATTTAATCCGGGTTGGAAGAATCATCTGAATTTCTCCTATAGGTCTAATCCAAACCCATCGACTATGCCCCCTATAAATGCTAGACTTCCCCCTGGTTTTCAATAACCCCTGTTCCCTTCTCAAATGCCCCAAAAGTCCAATTTAGAAGCAATGATAGAAAGTACACTTATGTTGCAACAAAAATAAGATGAGTATATTAAGTAATTAGCCTTAAAGGTTGATGTGCTTACAACTCATTGTAGGATGTTGGAAGCCCAAATAGCCCAAAAAGCTAGTTTTTCATCTACGCCTCCAGATAGAATTCCTAGCAAGCCCGAGGCTAACCCTAGGGAGTGATACAATGCAATGATTTTGAGAGGAGGAAAGCAATTAGAGAGACCTGAGGAGATTACCAATGATGAGTCTTTGCATGATGAGAATGAGCATATCGAGAATCTCGGGAAAGAGATGTCCTCGCCCTCTAAGGAGGTCACAGATGATGTCTTGCATAAGCCTGATGTGGTTCTTAAGGACGCTAAGATAATTTCCCTAAAGCCCTATGCCACATCTTTACCATTTCCTCAGAGGATGGCTAAAGCAAAACTTGATATGCAATTTAGGAAGTTTTTAAAAATCCTTAAGAAACTATACATAAACATTTCATTTACTGAAGCCCTAACTCAAATGTCTTCATATGCTAAATTTTTGAAAGAAATTCTGTCCAACAAAAGAAAGCCTAAAGAATATGAAACTGTAGCTTTGATTGAAGAATGCAGTGCGGCAATTTAAAACAAGCTTTCAACTAAGCTGAAGGATTCCGGTCGTTTTTCAATTCCCTGTCTAATAGGGAATGTACCTATAGACCGTGCTTTATGTGATTTAGGGTCCAATGAGAGCTTGATGCCCCTATCTATGTGTAACAAATTAGAACTAGGAGAGATAAGACCAACTACTATCTCCTTACAATTGGCGGACCATTCTGCACAATACCCTATGGGAATTTGAAAGGGTGTTCCAATAAAAGTAAGGGATTTATATGTACTAGTAGACTTTGTAATTTTAGAAATGGAGGAGGATACACAGACCCCCATCATTCTTGGGAGACCATTCCTAGCCACTGTAGGGTGCTGTATCGATATGAAAAATGGTACACTATCTTTTGATGTGGGAAATGATCATGTGGAGTTTAATTTACTAAAAGTAGCTAAGTTCCCTTCCATTTCTGATGAATGTGATAGAATTAATGTGGTTGATGGTTTAATATGAGGAACCGTGTTTAACCTTGATTCTAATGATCCACTTGAGCACTTGATGTTAAATAATATCACTACTAAGGATGAAAATCCCGAAGTAGCCGAGTATGCTCAACTTCTGGAAGCCTCTCCACCAATTTCGTCTTCCCTTGCTAAGGTGGAATCATTACAAGATGAAAGTAAGCCCTCGTCTAATGAGGTAAAAGTTCCCGTGGTAGAATTGAAAACGTTCCCATCATCCTTGAGGTATGAATTTCTTGGACCGAAATCTACATGCCAAGTGATTGTGAATGCAAGTTTGAATGCAATCCAAATTAACTCTTTGCTTAGAGTACTTAGGAAGCATGGTAAAGCCATATGATACACCTTTAATGACTTAAAAGGAATTTATCCTTCTTTGTGGATGCATCGAATCTTAATGGGAGACAACCGTAAGCCTTCGTTGAACACCAAAGAAGATTGAACCCTAGCATGCAAGAGGTGATGCCAAAGGAGATTTTGAAGTTGCTTAAGTCTAGTATTATGTATCCCATCTCTGATTGTGCGTAGGCAAGCCCGGTCTATGCTGTACCTAAGAAAGGAGGGATGACTGTTGTTAAAAATGAGAATAATGAGCTAATCCCTACTAGGACTATCACAAGCTGGCGTATGTGCATTGAATATCAGCAACTGAATAAAGCCACCCATAAAGATCACTTTTCCCTTCCCTTCATTGACTAAATGCTTGAAGGATTGGCTAAAACTCCTATTTTTACTACTTGGATGGATATTCAGGATTCTTTCAAGTCCATATCATCCTAATGACCAAGAAAAGAGTACTTTTACATGTCCTTATGGTACATATGCATATAAAAGAATGCTATTTGGGTTTTGTAATGCCCCTGCCACATTTTAGCATTGTATGATGGCCATTTTTTTTGATTTTATTGAGGACATAATGGAAGTGTTTATGGATGGTTTTTCTATGTATGATGCAACCTATGACCAATACTTGAATAACTTATCTAAGGTTTTGCAAAGATGTGAATATGTGAATTTGGTTTTAAATTGGGAGAAATGTCTTTTTATGGTGCAAGAGGAGATTGTCTTGGTCATGTTGTCTCTAGTAAGGGCATTGAAGTTGACAAAGCAAATGTGGAAATGATTGAGAAATTACCACCATCAACTTCTTTAAAAGGTGTGAGGAGTTTTCTCGGACACGTTGGTTTTTACCGGCAGTTCATTAAAGATTTTTTGAAAATTGCAAAACCTCTCACTCAATTGCTTGTCAAGGATGTGCCTTTTGAATTTAATGAAGAACGTTTGAGTGCTTTTCATAGGTTAAAAGATGCATTGATCAATGCCCCAGTAATGTAAGCGCCAGATTGGGAGCTACCTTTTGAAGTAATATCTGATGCAAGTGACTATGCATGGGTGCTGTTCTAGGCCAATGAAAGGACAATAAGCTATATGCCATATACTATGCTAGCCGCACTCTTGATGAGGCACAAGTGAATTATGCTACGATTGAGAAGGAATTCTTAGTAGTTGTCTTTGCTTTGGAGAAATTTAGATCCTACTTGATTAATTCTAAGGTCATTGCTTTCATAGATCATGCCGCTTTGAAACATTTAATGAAGAAATCCGCCTCCAAACCCCAACTCATCTGATGGGTTCTCCTTCTTTAAGAATTTGATTTGGAGATCAAAGATAAAGCCGACTTGGCAAATGTGGTTGCTGATCATCTATCTCATTTAGGCCCAGAGGCCACTCTTAGTGAAGAGCTCCCTATTGATGACTCTTTTCCCGATGAGTAGCTATTCACTATATCCCAACAAGCTACCCCATGGTATGCTAATTTGGTGAACTTCAAGGTGTGCGGGGTGTTGCTTGTAGGATTCTCCTACCAATAAAGAAAGAAGTTCTTTACTGATGCCAAATACTATAAGTGGGAAGAACCTTTTCTTTACAAGATATGTGGAGATGAGATTTATAGAAGGTGTTTGCCTGAAGATGAGGTTTGTAGTGTCTTACACCATTACTATGCTTCAACCTATGGTTGCCACTTTTGGACCAGATAAAATGATTGTGAAAGTACTCCAAGTAGGCTTCTATTGGCCCATGCTCTTTAAAGACACAAAGAAATTTATCATGACTTGTGATAGATGTCAGTGAACAGGGAACATGTCCAAGAGGTATGAAAGGCCTCAAAGTGACATACTCGAGGTAGAATTGTTTGATGCATGGGGGATCGACTTCATGGGTCCTTTTCCTCCTTCCCATAACAACCTTTACATTCTTGTTGCGGTTGACTATGTTTCTAAGTGGGTGGAAGCCATTGCCTCCCCAACAAATGATTCCAAGGTTGTCCTTAAGTTTCTCAAGAAAAATATTTTCACAAGGTTTGGCACGCCAAGAGCTCTTCTAAGTGACAACGGCATACACTTTTGTAACAAGCCTCTTGAGTTACTATTAAAAGAATATGAGATATTTCACAAAATCGCTACACCGTACCATCCCCAAATAAGTGGGTAGGTGGAACTCTTGAATAGAGAATTAAAGAGCACACTGGAGCAAACAGTGGATCGGCCCCGCAAAGATTGATCCTTCAAGCTTAATAATGCTCTTTGGGCATACTGCACCGCTTACAAGACTCCTTTAGGCACCACTCCATACCGGTTTGTGTTTGGGAAGTCTTGTTACTTGCTAGTAGAGATAGAACACAAGGCATACCGGGCTATAAAGACACTCAATTTTGATCTTAAGGCATTCGGAGAACGGAGAGTTTTGCAACTAAATGAGCTAGATAAGCTAAGGTTGGAAGCTTATGAGAGTTCGCGTATTTATAAAGAGCGAACTAAGAAGTGGCACGATAAACATATCATAAAGAAGAGGTTTGAAAAAGGTGACATGGTCCTCTTATTCAACTCCCGACTGAGATTATTTCCGGGAAAACTGAAATCCCGATGGTCAAGCCCATTTAAGATCACCAAGGTTCGACCCAATGGAGCAGTTGAAATATAGAGTAAGTCTACCGGTGCGTTTATAGTCAATAGACAATGATTGAAACCATATCTTTTGGGACAACCTATTGACAAAGCCAATGTCCATACACTTACTGATTCGGACCAGACATAGAAGAAGGGTTAAGCTCTGGGAGGCAACCCAGCTCTTTTTCCTTTTTCTTTCCTAAGCCTTTTTTTTTTTTTTAACTATTCTTCTAGTTTGTGAAGGGGAAAAAAAAGAGAAAAAAAACTATGAATAAAATGTTTGGCACCATGGCCAGACCCCCAGAACTACAGTTATGGGGTGTCAACCCAAAAAAAAAAAACAAACAAAAAAGGCTGCATCAGCAGAAACCACAGTCTGACCATGGTGAACCCCACGATCGGTGGTCTACTACTATGGGCCCCGATTTGGGTTTTTGACCGCAGTGACCACTCATGTCCCTCTTAATTCATCTTTAACCTCGAGTCTCTCTCTCGACTTCCATTTTCTCTCTCTACAGCCTCTGTAGCTAATACCTTCAATCTTCCCTCATTTCTTCTCCATTTTCAGTCATTTTCACCCAAAATCATCCCCTTTCACTTAATCTTTTCTCTTTCCCCATAAATTTTTTCTCTTTTCTTCTTCTTCTTCTTCTTCTTCTTCTTCTTCTTCTTCAAACTCATTTCACTTCACTCATCCACCATACCCATCTCTTTCCCTCTCTTATTCTTCTTCTTTTTACTTAATTTCTTCATTTTCTTCTTCAAAATTTTCCATTTATTTTTTAATTTTGGTTTTTACAACAATGGCACCAACCAAGAGACAAAGGAGCACCAAAGAGGTTGGTTCTTCAAGTCAAGCACCACCTCAACCTCAAAGGCCATATCGAACCTCCACCAATGCACGTGCTAGAGGTAACATTCCTCATCCTCTTAGTTTGACACATCCTGGTCATGTTGCTAGGTATAATTTCTTGAATGAATACATGGTTGTAGCAACTAGATATTATGATGAGGAACTATTAGCTCAGTTAGGAATGTTGGATGATATTCGATGGTTATTTACACGAGGTGGTATGGGACACTTTTTAGAAATCAAAAAGCATACATATCGGGACTTGACCCTAGAATTCCTAAGTACACTCCATGTCGAGGTCACTAGAGGGCCTCAATGTCAAGCCAGATACATATTGTTTTATTTGCAGGGATAATTATATGAACTGAACTTAGGTACCTTTAATAGTATCTTTGATTTTCCCCCTAGTATGGATTTACCCAACCGCTAAGTCCCTCGCAAATTCAACCTGAGTGCATTTTGGGGCGAACTTTCAGGGAGTGTTAAGTACAGCACTAGTTCATTAAAGTGCACACATATTAGAAACCCTTGCGTTAGAGTAGCTCAGCGTGTTTTGGCTTGTCCCCTTTTTGCTCGGAACGATAGTCTGAATGTATCAAGATTGTTTGAGTTGTACCTCTTATCCTGTATACTCAATGGTGTCTAGCTTGACCCAGGTTCTTTTTTAGCCAGGAGATTGCATAGTGCTGCTGTTAGCACTAAAGGTAGGATAGTCATTAGTGGTATTGTGACCACTATTGCTAGATTTTTTATGTGTTGAACCCAATCCTGAAGATAGAGTTTCTGGGTCCGAGCAGCTTGATCAAGCTACTTTTGAAATTATGCACTTTTGTAAACTTGAGGCTAGGCGTTTATGTTGGATTTACCCTAGGGACCGACTTTTGCCGCTTCCCAATGTCAATCGAATCACCCTACGTCACCGGGCTAACCTTTATTAGGTATCTAGTGATGATGAGATTGTTCGACCTGCACCCATCATCCAGCCCTTCATTCTAGTTAAGTTGGACCTAATTCTTCCTCTCAACCACCCTCTCATGACTATACTGACCTCCAAGACACCCTTAGATCCATTCAAGAGGAGTAAGTTTCCCTTCGAGCATTTGTTACTTCTGAGAATGCCACTCTTCGAGACTTTGTCCAAGAGCGCCATGACAAGCTTTGTGTGATGCTTGCTTCCTAGACACAGTAGTTCCAGAACTATAGGGCATGTTTAGAGAACTGGCGAGATTAGGATATCTTTTATGGCAAACCACCCCATCCTCCGCCACCACCTCCTTTCTGATTGCTCTGTGCTACCCCCTTCCCTTTTTCTATTGTATACCCAAATTGAGGAGGATGTGCGATTCAAGCATGGGGGAGTTAGTCATTATATTTGGCGTCTGATGCCTGATTTGGTTTGGTGTGCTTGTGTTTTGTATATGTTATTTATGATAGTTTTTGGAGTTTTTATTTTAGGTTTTACTTTTGTTTAGCAGTATTTCAGCAATACATTTAGTTTTCTTTTCATTCTAGGTTGCATTTTAGTTTTTCTTTTATTAGTTTCTTTTGCATTTTAGTTTGCATTGTTATTAGGAGCATTCAACAAAAAGCAAAAAAAAAAAAAAAACAGAATTAAGGAAAAAATCATCTAATGATGATCTTTCTAGATTTGGCAGACTTCTTTGGTTTAGTTTGATCATTGGATTCGCCTAAATTGTGGATAAAAATGCTTGAGAATGAGTTTTCGAAATGAGGTCCATGTTTTGACTACATGTCGAGTGCGAGTTGATTTACCCCTTGAGTCTTTACATGAATTTCGGCATGTGCTTGCTAGTGAGCTAGTTTTGATCCTTGGTAGATGTCCTATGAGGCTTTGAGCTTTTAGAGGCTATTTATCAATTTAGTCTCACATTTTCTTCCATGTGGGACTCTTCCTTGACGTCATTTCTCTAGAACTTACTTTGATTCTCATTCATGATCACATTTCGCATATGCCTTTAGGCAATATGATTGAGGTATTTTTCTTTGATTTTTTAAACCCCACGGCCAAATAGCCACCTTTGTTGCGTGTTATTTCCCTTGTTAGCTCCTTTGAGCCTATATCCGATTTTCTTAATTTGAACCTCCTATTATAGCCTATGGCCAAATACTTGTCCTACTCTTAAGCTAAGACTAGAGGAGCATTTCATTTTTTTTTGCATCAAGTTTGATAGGGCACAAGTAAGGTGGATTGTTATCTTTTAGTGAATTTTGGCTGTTTGGTGAAGGGATGTGAGACTTTGATGAATCCCTTGTTTCATTGTACAAAGTTTGGAGAAGAGTTGGAATTTAAAGTTCCTTATGGATTTCCCCTTGGCTATCCTTTTTGAAAAAAAGAAAAGAGAAAAAACAAAAGCAAAAGAAAAAAAAATAAAAACAATAGGAAAAACAAAGCAAAAAAGGGAAAAAAACAGAAGAAGGTGTTGGCCTTGTTGGGATTGTAAGTTATTTGTAATTTTCGACCCTTTCTCTCTTCAATAGGGGATGTATTTTATCGATAAATTATAATGGTCTGAGTAGGATGTAGTGTGATGCAACGGAATTGTTTAGCTTTTAGTCTTTGGCTTCTAGCTCCTCATTCCAAAACATTTGTTCACCTCTTACCTTGTACCCATGGCCCCATTACAACCCTATGAAAGTTCTCATGATTGTCTAGTGTGTTTGCATATTAGTAATGATGAATTTGAGAGTCTTGTCAAGCTAATGGTAGTTTTGAGTTTAAGGAATGAGAATTGAGAGAACCTTCATTATTATTAAACATATGAGTGATTAGAGCCACATAACTATTGTGAGGTTCTACCGACCTTGCTAGTCTTACTTGTTTCATATGTTGAAATGACTGTATTTGACGATTTGGGAACACTA
The DNA here is from genome assembly GCA_029747015.1 of Carnegiea gigantea. Classification (NCBI taxonomy): domain Eukaryota; kingdom Viridiplantae; phylum Streptophyta; class Magnoliopsida; order Caryophyllales; family Cactaceae; genus Carnegiea; species Carnegiea gigantea. Next base: position 607,692 of record JAKOGI010000305.1, on the reverse strand, counting down.
ATTCAAGTTTGACATTGTGGTCCATCAAAAAGTTTTCGAAAATTTCATTTCCTAATATGTTTGTTAATGATTTTTGTATCTTTTTGGGCTAACTTTGGATCAGCTTTGCTATTTGAATGTTACCTATGTCTATCCTGAGGAGGTTGTGTGTAGTTTTTTTTTTCTTTGTATTGCTTAAGGACAAGTAACGATTTAAGTATGGGGGAGTTTGATAAGTGCTTAACGTATACATCATTTTAGGGCTATTTTGCTTCATTTTTAGGAGAATTATGTGCTTAATGTTATTATTTATACTCCTATTCTCAATTTATGTTTGAGTATGGTTGTTTGAGATGTTTTGCAGGATTTTAGGCCTTTTTACCCAGCATTTGACCCTTAATGGATGTATTTTGACCTCCGGCACGATACCCATGTGCTACTACGCCCGTGGAGCAAGAAAAGAGAAGAAAATCGGTTCCAGCCCATACCATGCTCGGACCGTGGTGTCTGCCATGGTCTGTGGTGAGTCGATAAACTATTGCCTCTTCGTTTCCCTTCGGCAGTGTGGCTGAAAACGTCCGAGCTCTCCTATGAATGGGCATTGTTTAGCAGCAGAAGGGAAGCCATATGCATAGAGATATGGCAAGCAAGATTAGCTTAGTTTATCTTCTTTCTCAAATTTTTGTTCTTTTAGTTTAGATTTTTAGTTTGGTATTTGTATTGGTGAGTAACCTAGAAGCGTGAGTGTTTGATCTTGAGGTAGTTTGAAGCCCTTGGTTGAAGGCTATTCTCAGTCAAGTCCTTCTGCTCAGATTTCGTAAAATGTTGGTTAGTTGTTTAGTTATTAATCATGAGCGAATAGTTTTTATTTTGTCTAGGGATTGAAAGTGTAGTTGGATCATGTTTTAATTTATAGAATTGTGCTTATTTTCATGATTGGTTTGATTTCATTCCACTAAGTGTTTAGCATGTTGTGAGTGAATTTTTGGCCAAAATTTCCTTGCACACTTGAAACAATTTGAGTGAAAAACTGAAAGGTGACATTTGATTATTAGATTGTTTGATAAAACTTGACATAACATTGTCTTGAGAGAGAGATTTGCATGTTCGGAGGACATAGAGTATAATCAAAGATGTTTAACTTGGATTAAGACGAATTAGTTTGAAAGAACGACTTTTGCTTAGTTTAGGCAAATTTGGCTGAATTTGAAAGAATAGACTAAATTTTTGGATAGATTGCAAATTCTCGAGATTAATTAGTTAGAGAAAAGCACATCCTTATTATTTTGATTCAATCAACTTTCAAAAATACATGAATTCCTAGGCATGTTTCCTTTATTGATTTAAAAATTAGTGAATTAGAAGTTGTTACATTAAACCCTCTTGAATTAGAATTTTACTTAGCATATTTTGGTAGACAAAACTCGATAGATAGCATTAGTCCCTGAGGAGCGATCCTTTATCTATACTACGACTACCCGTGCGCTTGCGGCAGTGGTCAAACAACGAACAATAGTTTAATGTAATCAACAAATAACTAGACATAAAACCTAAAAGCAAACAAATAGACCAAATCAATTAGGTTAAAAACATGAAAAAGCTAAACCAATTTCTCTAAGAAGCATCAAACTCTAAAAAAAGCTCTGAACAATTACAAAACGGAATTGATATGCCTTAATCTTCAATTGGCTCAATTATAGCTTTTCCTTAAGCTGCAGTACATTACAAAATCGATACCTGTTGATCTTCTATCATTGCTTCGATGATCAACAAACCATGATCAAGCATACATGAATGAGCAGCTCCGTCCATATCGCGTAATTTGAGATTTCAAATAGAAAGCTGCTACAATTTACAGTTTGGAGATGAAAAATTCAAGCAGAATCAAGCTGGTTTTGATTAATTTGAGTTTGGAAGAGAATAATGATCGAGAGATGGAGTTCACATGAAAGAGGAAAGAGTTGAATGGATATTTTCAAAAAAATTTTGAAAGTCTAATTTGTATGACAGTACATAAGAAGAATAAAGTTCAACGAACAAAGGTGGCCAGCAATGTGTGTGGGGGAGAAGTAGCAGGTATAGTATTATTGTACCTTATGAGGTGGAATATAATTTGCACTGGAATCATATTATGATAACTTACCATGAGACGATTATATTGTTATTAATCACCATCGTAAATTGAAGTGAAAAAACTTTCCACATAGACGGTCCCACGATAAATCACCATAAAATTGTGAGTAATTTAATTATTAGGTGCTTGAACTATTTAGAATTTGGTTTTTCAACTGCCAATCTTTTTATGTTAAAAGTTTAGGTGAGTCATTCCAACACCATTAGAGATAACAAGATATTTTTAATCTATGTTATGCAATCTTGTTACAAATTATTTTAATATCTATTACTAGACATAATACTGATCATTTGATAACTGTTAAATGCTATAATGTCCTTAATTCATAGAGTTTGCAGAGATCGTAACTGTTTGAAAATTTGGGCACTTCAATCTAAGCCATTGATTTACATTGTCATTTCTGTTTCATTAGATTAAAAAAGTTCACTCACATGTCCCCTCAATTGTCAGTTGGTACGTTCACCCTTACTCCTACTCAATAGTTGGGATTCTCTCTCTCATTATCTTCAGTTGTCATTCTCAATAGCTTAACTCTCTCTCTCTCTCTCTCTCTCTCTCTCTCTCTCTCTCTCTCTCTCTCTATATATATATATATATATATTCATGCGTTATTAGAACTCTTGTAGGAAAATGAAAAGGATGACAATGTTTGGATGATCTTGCTTTCCGGTTATTCCCTTTCTTCAAGCACCTTTAGGGTCTATTTGGTCCTTAGAAAATTGATGAAAATATAAGTTGAAGGAAAGAAAGTGCGAAGAAAAAAGGTAGGAAAAAAGTAAGTTTTTTCTCTTGTTTAGATTGAAGATAAAATACAGGAATTTGGACGAGAAATTTGAATGTTGATAAATTACTTGAATCATATTAATATCATCTAAGCAGTGTGAGGTTCGAGAAGGTTAGAATTCTTTTGGGAACTTTTTCCAAACTTTCCTCACCATTTTATAAGGAAAATTTTAGCACTTATTTCTGACAATTTTTTCACCTAATTTTTCTCCACTTTTTTTTCTTTGTGATTTTCTCTAAATCAGACACAAAAAAAAGCTATTTTCCCATATTTTTTTTCTTTCTACCAAATTTTCCATGGTCCAAATAGAGCCTTAATGTTTTGCTTTAGAAAAATAAAAATATTCTTTAATGCCTTTTGTTTGGTGTCTCCTTCTATTAATTTCCATTAGTTTCCTTTCATTGCATCTAATTTCGTTGGATTTATTTTCCAATTAAATTTCAATTTTGGATTTTTCTATGTATAACCTGGCATGTTTTTGAATTGGCGACTTTATTAGAGTTCATGGATCAACGGTTATGTTGTTTGTGTAAATTTGCTTACTGTGTTTGAACAGATGGATTGTATATGATTTAGGGGTTGAGTTTGCAAATTGAAAGCTACAATACAAGGAATAGAGTTTTCTACAATTTTGCTGTTGACAATGCTCATCCATGTGTTATTTTGTTTCCTACCCTTGGACGAAGTTTTCTTAATTGTCTGATTTCATAGGAAAATGGCCGTTGTGGCCTTTGTTTTGATTTTAAAGGTATACTTTGCCAAGTGTGGATTTAGTTTTTCATATTGAGGGAAAATTCTATAATTTTCTAACTGGGAAAGGGGTTGCTCTTAGCCTTTGTTTTGATTTTAAATGCCTCAGATTTCAAACTTAGGAGGAAAGGGATTGAAAATATCATACACATCTACCCAATTTCATGGTTTCCTCAAAACGTAAGCATATAATTTAATGTGATTAATATATTTTTCAATCCCTTAATCACCTTGGGACATGAATTCCACTTTCATCCTTAGATTAAAAATAAAGAAATTAAGCTTTGGGATTATTGATGGTATAGTTGTTTGTACAATTGTAGTGTGTAGTGATATATGTGTCTACGATTGGATTACCTACCTCTTTAGATGTTTCATTTTTTCTTGAAATCTGCTACTTCTTTGCTCAGTCCTGGCTGTTGCACTAAAAGGTTCACAGTATGAAACTTGTCAGTTTTATGCGAAAATGAATGAATTATAAGAATCTTTTTCTAGAATTATTTTGTAGCATGAAGTTGACCCTGTTGTGCTTTGATTTTGTGGGCTTTTTGCTAATGAGGATAACTTCTTCCTCACCTATGATGAGGTTTATGGTAGTTTTGATGCCATGAGTTTACAAGAGAATCTTCTAAGAGGAATCTATGCATATGGTAATCATGATTGACACAAGTTCCAGATTTTTGCTTAGAACCTACAGTGAAATTTTTTACAACTGATGTTGCTAATATGCACTTACATGTGCCATTTCATTAAGTTGATATGTGCTCTGGTTTGTTTTTTTCCCTCTTGTGTTAGCATTTGGTGCTAAATATCTTTCTTAGTGTTTACAGGGTTTAAGCCTGTTGGTGATGTCTACGTCTTTATTTAATCAAGAAGATTTGTTTGTTTATCCTTGAAAGATTTCAAAAGGACTCCATCTTAGGTTAGTTTTCAGCATTTATGTTTTATTTAAATTGGTTTTCTATCATGTGTTTACTCATTCATTTTTTACATGTTTTTCCTATATTGGTTTTCTATCCCACATGAAGTTAGGGATGAAATATCTTTCTATTTTACTTATTAAGATGGATACTTACAACTTCAAAGTATCCACTTTTTGCTTCACAATTCATAATGGGGTTTGTTAGTTTCTAATGCAAAACTGGTCATTGGTGGTTCAAACTTCAAAAAGTTTCAGAGCTTCAGGACCTTAAAGCTTTTCTCCTTTGCAAGGGTGCTAAAAGTTTTTGACTTTTGTGTGATATATTTGTGAATGAGCTTCTCTGATTCAAAGAGTTGTCTTTAATTAGCGTCCTTATCTTTCCCATACAAGATAAATGATGCACAGGTGAAATAGGGTAGTTTGTTTTCCTTTGTTTTTGTTTTGAGGAAATGGCGGCAGGACTGTTACATTTCTCATAAGGATAATTGTTAGTTATTTTGGTCATATCCCCTAGACTATTCATTTCAACTTTTTTTAATTGTTTAATATTGAATTACTCCCAAGTATTTTACAACTAGGTTATTACTATGCTCTTATATGAAGCTTAGAAGATTGTTTTGAAGATGTATGGTTTTGTAACTTTTTCTTTTAAACTAGGCTACAAAGTTTCTATAGATTTTTGTAGCCCTTCAACTTTTAATCATCTCATGCCATTTAGCTATCAAGATAAAGAGTATCTTTACTTGTCTATGCTCAAGCTATCATTTTAACAGTAGAGAAAGAGAACATCATCCATATTGTAGAAGTTGGAATAATTGGGCATAATGATATACAATTGTGGACTTTATGTCCATAAAATTATTTTATGACTATATAAATTTGGCAACCTACAATGGAGGTTACACCCAAAAGGTGAAAATGTAGTATTGTGAATATTATTCAATAAATCAATAGATATTCTATGAAATTATTATAAAATTGTTGTCACGATTAATTCAAACAAAAATTTTAAGTTTTAAAGATATTTTCATAATTAAAATATTCCGTACAAAGCAAGGGTCTAACTAGTTTAATTATATACTTTCCTCAAATTTATGTGATATTATTTTCCTCCCCTCTCCTAGCAAAATCTGTAAATAAACCCTTCCTCCTCTTAATTCCTCCACCTTCACTTGATATAGAAGGAACCAATGAAACCACTATGGTCTTCACTGACATTGTAATTCCCTTTCCTAATCAACACAATCTAATTTAGTTTTAGATTATTCTTCCAACTTTGGGCTTATACAAGCAATGTACATATATGAATATATCCCAAAGTGTTGTAAAGTATGCAATGCATATAAAGAGAATTCTCATTTATGCTCTAATTTATTCTCTCATATTTCTCTTTTTACTCTCTGTAACCCATTCCATTGTTCTAGCTATGGGTGCAACATAAAAGTCTCATCATTTAAATGACATCTAACATTACATTAGAGGATTTGAACTCGACCCACTTGTTTTCTAGTTGACTTCTTCAATTTTGGTATCAAGCTCTCAATTTATTGAGATCAACTTTGTCAAGTTTCTACAAGTTCATCTGATCTCTTTGTATTGCAATGTTAGCATTTTAGCATCAGTTTTGTGATCTAAACTAGATTTTCACTTTTTTTTGAGGTTAGAGAGTACTTCTATAGTAGTGTTTGCATGTATGGTTAGCACACATATATATATATATATATACATAGAGAGAGAGAGAGAGAGAGAGAGAGAGAGAGAGAGAGAGAGAGAGAGAGAGAGAGAGAGAGAGAGAGACAGAGAGAGAAGGGTGGGGTTGTGACAAGGGAGTAGAAAATAACGCATGACATTTGTTCACTATGCGTGAGATTCATATTTTGGTAATTCATATTTGATGTTTTTTTGAAAAGTAATTGAAATCAGGAGAGAGAAGAAGCAAGATTACTAGGGTTTAATGGTGTTAATATATTTTAAATATATTTACAAGTTAACTCACTCATACTTTCGACCTAAAACGTTTAATAACTAAACTTGAAGACCCTTAATACTTTACGCACTCAATAGATGCTTTACTCATGAAATTATTTTGCATAAGAATTTGTGAGGGTGTAACAACAATTGGATAGTGCTCCCAAGAGCACAACGAACTGTGCCCCCAACATGCCACTTGAAGGAATAAAAAAATAGAAAAAAAGAAAAAGCGGTGTGGCCATGATATGATTTTTTACAATGATCTTCAAAATGATACGAATGGTTCAAGTGGGTCGAGGCCTTTGAACATACTAAGCCCATGAGGTCTAAAAATTCAAAAGTCCCTGCTTGATAGTTTTATTGTTTTCAGTGCCTTTTTGGGAATTCTCTAACCATTTTAATTAATTTAGTAATATGTTTCTTTTCACATTGCTTGTTTTATTTATTAGTTTGATAAATTAGTTAGCAATTCATTCACTTGACTGTACACGAAAAGTTTGACTTATAACATTATGCTCTAAAAAATCAACCCTATATGTTCATAAATTTAAAATAGATATAATTGTATGCCTATAAAGTAAAATTATGTGCTTAAAAATTTGAAAATATATGCTCGTAAAAATAATAGAGTGTACGCTCATAAACTAAAAGGTGTATGGTTTTAATAATGAAACTATGTGTTCATGAATTTGAAAAGTGTATTGCTTTTAAAAATAATAAAGAATATATGCTAAAAAATGAAAATGTATACTTAATAATTCGAAAAGTGTAATGCTCATGAAAATAATAAGTGTACAATAACTCTTCCCAGCATAAGCCCCCCTTTCATGGATCTGAAAAGATCCAAATATAGGCAGACTTACCTCTGTAAAAACTTATGCAAGTAAAAAGATAGATTCTAAGATACCCACAAAAAAAATTTTAAAAAGTGATTCATCAAGTTAAAAATATTTGAAACATATTTGAAAATTAGCAGTAATAAAAATTAAAATTAAGCAACAATACATATCAAAAACCTAAATAAACAGTAAGAAAACTAGGTACAACATGCAAAAATTACTAGCAGGTGAAATCCTTTTACACTCCTTATAGGAGCATTTAAAGTCTATTCTTGATTTGACCAAATCATCTAAGTAATGTCTCTTGCGTCCTATCCTCAATAGTTGTAACTTCCACCTCCTTTCTAATAACTTCATTTCTATCATATGCAATCTCGTATGGCAACATATCCAACAGACCATTCTGGTCTCTGCTACCATCATCTTTTGGGTTTGACTCTTATTTATTAGCCAACACTCTTAGCCATATAGTAAAGTTGGTCTAACAATCATTTAGCAAACCGTTCTCTTTAGTCTAATTGGGATCTTTTGATCACACAAAACTTTATATGCTTGTCAACACTTATGCCATCGAGCTCTTATACGATGACCAATGTCTGTGTTGGTATCACCCTTTTTCTTACCATTAGGCTCAAGTATCTAAACCTTTCTACCCTTGCAACTGCAATTTCACCAATGGTGACTTTCCCTATTGTTTCATCTTTAGAGTTACCAAACATACATTCTAAATATTTTGTCTTCGATCTACATAGTGTAAAACCTTTAGACTCTAGAGCATCCTCCCTCTTTTCCAACTTGTTAACTCCATCTATAGTCTCATCAGTTGGAATGATGTCATTAACTAATAACATAGATATGGTAACTGATCTTGGATCTCCCTAGTGAGCTCATCCATAAAAATAATAAAAAAGAAGCAAGCTTTATGTAGAACTTTAGTGCTGTCTAATATATCTTGGGAAATGTCTTATGTCCTCACCCAAGGTCCTGACGCTTGTCATAATTCCTTTATACATGTCTCTAATGGGTTGGCTATAGGCATATTAGACGTCCTTCTTTTATAAGCAATACCATAACATCTCCTTGGGAACCTTGTCATATGCCTTCTCCAAATCTATGAACAACATATGTAAACCCCTTTTCATATCTCTATAATATTCTAAGTCTTCTAATCATATGTATAGCTTCGGTTGTTGATCTACCAGGATAAACATCAAACTAGTTATCTGAGGTGTTTTTGTCCTGTTGTAGCCTCTTTTCAATTACCCTCTCCCAGATTTTTATAGAATAACTAAGTAACTTGATACCTCTATAATTGTTACAACATTGTATGTCTCCCTTATTCTGATACAATGGGATAAGTGTACTACGTCTCCAATCTTAGGGAATTTTTGTAGTCCTGAAAATAATATCAAATGGCTTTGTTAATCAATCAAGTCCTTCTTCTCCTAAGCATTTTCATAGCCCACTAGTATAAGATCTAGCCCTACTGCCTTCCTATTTCCCATCTTCTGCATTGCATATTTTACCTCCCCTTTAATAATATGAGTATAGGCTTTGAAGTTTCATTACCGCTCTACTTGACCTTGCTCACTTTGGCGGAACCTCATCACTAAAAGGCTTGTGGAAATAACGTTGTCATCTCTCCTTAGTGTCATTTTCCTCCACAAGAACTCTTCCTTCCTCATCCTTGATATGTCACACATTTTCTCAATTTCTCATTTTCCTTTCTCTAGCCTTAGTTGGCTTGAATACCTCCCTCTCTCCGACCTTAGTATCTAATTTTTGATAAAGCTTTTTATAAGCCTCACCGTTGGCTTCTATGACTGCCGTCTTTACTATCATACACTTGTCTTTATTAACCTCTTTGTTCCCTTTCGAAGTACTTTCCATAAGATTTAAGTATGCATCTTGTTTCTGTTTGACTTTTTCTATAATGTCATCATTCTACCACTAAGCTCTCTTTTCATCGACCCACTACCTCTTCTCTTCACCACTGGGATCTTTGGAGCTACTCTACGAATAAACTCAACCATCTTAACCTACACCTTATCTGTATCACTTCTTAGTCTGATACCTCTTCTGCCTTTAACTTTCTGCACTTGCTTAGATGCTTTTTCTAGGTTAAGATTCCACCATTTTGCTCTTTGGTTGCCTACTTTCACCTTCTTCCTCTTTCACCTTTTGGTCTTCACATCCAAATTCAATTGTCTATGTTATGCTACTAAACTCACAATTGGTATAACTTTGCAATCCTTACACAAATTTTTATCGGCTAATCTCAATGGGAACTAGTCAATTTGCGTCTTTGTGGTGTGACTTCTATATGCTCCAAGTATTATTCCTCCTTCTTACATAGGAGTTAGCTAAGACCATATCCAAACTATGAAAAATCTAATGGGACTGCTCCCACATTGTTTCTCTCTCCATACCCAAATCCCCTATGAGTAATACATGTCCATCTTCCTTTGCTCCTATGTGGCCATTAAAATCTCCTTTGCTCCTATGTGACCGTTAAAATCTCCTCCAGTAAAAACTTTCTCACTTTGAGGCACACGTTGGATAGCCTCATCTAAATCCTCCCAAAATGAATATTTAATTTCTCTTCCAAGGCATTTATCAGATTAAAAATCTCTTGAACTTCTATGATATGGTCATTCTTGTAATTCACCTCCATAAGTTGATCCCTTGTATCGCTATCTATAATGGTACCAACTCCTTTTATTCTTATGATTGCTCTTGAATACCATAGCTTATACTCATCAATTCCCCTAGCCTTAGCTCCCATTAATATCTTAAATGCAATATATGCTAATTCTACATCTTTATAAGATCTTTACTAATTTTATGGATTTTCTTGTACGTGACCAATATTCCAAGATCCAAAGCGCAATTAATATACTTTTTCCCTCAACGGGCTCCCAACACCCTTACGCCCACCCCACCCTCCTAAGAGCCTAGAAGGATCACCTGGACACTTACATTATCTATGCTAGAAGCGACAAAGAAGCCCTAAATAAAAAAACAAGTCAATTGACTAATAAGCAAACAATTCAACTAACAAAATATGCACAAAGGATGACAAAACACTAGCAATTAGGATGCACAATGAAACAATATTCATAAAAATAAACTTATATTAACCATTTTATTATTAACTTTAATTATGCAACTAGTTTATTAGTTTAGTCTTGATAATTTTGCTTTCTGTTCTTTATTTTATTTTTCCTATTTTATTTTATTTTATTTTTTAAACTAGTTAGTCATACATTTATTTTAACATAAAAATGTATGTTATTATTTACCATGTTCATTGATCAAACCTATTTGCTCACAAATTCAAGGCGTATGCTTGGAAAAAATAAAAAGTACATGCTCACAAAATAAAAATTGCTTCTTCATAAAAAAAAGGTAAGAGTATATGCTTATAAATTAAAATTTTCATGCTTGTTATTCATACATAATTTGAAGTAAAAATCATTTGTCAATTATTTAAATTAATTAGCCACAGCAATGCTTTCATTTTACTATATGAAAAAAAATCTAAATTATGACCTTTTGGTCATAAAAATCAACCCTATATGCTTATTAACTCAAATAAAATAAAAGTGCATGGCCATGAAATTCTAGGTTTACTCTCATAAAAATTTTAAAAGTTTGCTCATAAAATTAAAAAAAATGTGAGGTAAAAAATGAAATGTATCTTCATTAATTTGAAAAACGTACTTTCATAAAAATGAGAACTATATGCTTAATATAAATAAAAAGGTAGGTGCTCACAAAATAAAAGGCATATGCTCATAAAAATTAAATTTTATGTTCATCAATTTGTAAATGTATGCTCATTAAAATGAGAAGCGCATGCTCATTAAAAAAAAGGTGCATGCTCATAAAAGTAAAGTTGTATATTCATTAATTTGTAACTAAATGCTAATAAAGTGAAATAATAATGGCTATAAAAAATTATATGAAGTTGTAATAAAATTCAAGTTTAAAAATGTTCCATTTACAATAAATTTAATAAATTTATGAGATATAAACTTATAAGTTTGTTGTAATATAGTAATTAGCTCGCAATTTTATAGCTCACAAGCATAGTTATTAAACTCTCTTGACATGAGTCTTATGATCCTACCATTCTACAATCCAAAAAGGTTTATCAATCTAACTTCTACTAGAATCTTAAATTCATTAGGATCTCATGATTCAAACTTAGTTCAAAAAATGTATAATAGGATGGTAATACGATTCTACAAACATATAATCTGATCCACGATCCTAAATAAATTTCACAAAGTATTTATGCAAAATTGTAGTAGACAAATCATTCCAATAGTATGTATTTTGCTTCAAACTTGCCCGCAAAATATAGTTAAATTGAATTTCTATAATCTTTGTGGATGTTTATTAAGATTTCTGTTCTGATGAAAATGATTTTCACTAGTCCAAACAAATAAAGAATCGCAAATAATCTTTACTATTTCATACGGCTATTAGAATCTTATGATCCTTGATGTGATTGTACGAATCTGGTTCCAAGGATCGTCCACTGATTCTAAAGATTCTCCATTGATTTTAACAATCTTGGTCACATGCATTAAAAAATCTAACTGTAAGAAAATATGAAAAGAATCCTTTTGTACAAAGACGAAACACATTAGACGAAAGAAAAATAGGCAGTTTGAATTAACCAAAAATTTGAAAAATAAATGAACATATACATATGTTGAAATTCATACAAGAAGGATTTCAAAAACTAAAACAAATGCTTATTTTGTCATTAATGATATTTGAAACCCTAATTAACAAGAAGAAGGGACTAATATGTAATGTCCTCCTCTATTACTACACATGCAATGCATCTAGCATAATCTCATTACCTGAATATAAGGGCCTATTCATTTTAGTGATTGCAAGAAGCGGTTAGCAGTTGGGAGCAGTTGAAAACAGTTGTGAATGGTTGAAAGTAGTTGTGATTAGCCACTAGCAGTTGTGAGCAGTTAGAAGCAGTTGTGAGTAGTTGAGGGTAGTTATGAGCAATTGGGAGGTAGCTGGAATAGCGTTTACAATATAATATGAGGATTTGTGAGCTGTTGGGAGCAGGTGAGAATAGTTGGAAGCAGTTGAGAGTCGTTAGAAGTGGTTGGGATTGACGATTAGTAGTTGAAAGCAGTTAAAGTGGTTGAAAGCATTTGAAAGCAATTGCGGTTGGGCAAATGCTAAAATGAACATGCCCTAATTAGTTAATTTCGCGTATGGCATGTGCAGATTTACGCACACAAGGGTAAGGAGCACTAGGTGTATGATCCAGTTTGTAGGTTGAAAATACATTGAGCCATATTGTGAGGCATATGGATTATTAGCTCGACAAATGAGCTGGGATCAAACTCATTATACAAATGCGCCCAGTAATGCTTCAAGCCTTATTTTGTACGCTTGCAAGGACCATAAGATGCGCCAAGGGTATGTGGGGCGTAATATACAATCCAATTCCAAAAAGTAAACATTCCTAATGACTATAGATGGAAACTTGTCATTGAAGCCACCATCATCATTCTCATTACACGATAGTACTATCGTTTTTTGTTTTCTCATAGATATCTCTTATACCTCTCATTTTGTAATTTTTTGTCATTATCTAATTTAGCTATTTATTTTTTGTCTTAATATTTTAGCTCATTTTAATACTTCAATATGATCTTAATTATTCCATATTATAACAAGCGTAAGTGAAAAAACAGAAAGTATTAACTTGTGGAGGCTCGCAATGGCATGTGAATTAGGTAAGCCAAGTCTTAAGATCAAATTTTCAAACTTAACAGGCTCACCTACCGAATTGAAATGTTTCATGTATCAAATCCTAATCCATTAAAAGGAATTTTTTGCATTATTTCTAGAATGACCTTGCTAATATTAGGTCGACCTATTAATTGTTTTTACTAAAAATCAAAATCTTATTATTATTGGTAGAAATAATGAAAGGAGTGTAGACATCTAAAAAGTGTCTTCTTTTCATAAAATGCTCGATGATGATAGACCAATGTAATAAGACTTCGGGCCCTTGGATATCACAAATTAAGATTCTTATAATTTTTCAATTATCCATTAATGCGAAAATTCCAATCCAAAGATCCCTATAAAAGGGTTGAATAACTGAAAAAGTCTAAATAGGCCCAAATTGGCCTTTTTTTTCAAGTTTAGCAGAGATTCTCTCATACCTTTTGTCCCACTCTACGATGTATAAATTGTTAAATAAGAATATTTATAATCGTCATCTCATGAGTTTTATAATGATATATTATGGGCATAGATCCAATAAGGAATGGAAAAAATATCAGTCGATTATTGAGATGAGTGTTGAAAATGACACCCTTTAACTCTTTTGCTCATTTATTCTTCCACGCTTATCCAAAAATTACAAAATTGATATCATTAGAACCTAGACTTAATAAGCCTTTAGGAACAAAAGGAGTCACCCAAAATAGAGGTTAGACAAGAAAGTTATAGCCAGAACAATTTAAACTGCGTATAGGTAGCGTGTTCCTTGTTTTCTAGCCTAATTTTTGCAAACCTAGTTTGCCGACTTCACCAAGGAAAAAACCTGAGCTAATGTGGTGCCAAACCTCGAGACATCCTAACTTCCTACACTTGTAAATACACTTGCATGCCACTTTGCTTTCAAACACACAGTAAAAGAACCTCAGAAAAATAGAAACTTTGAGAGAATATTGAGAGGTTTAAAGAACCTAGTCAAGCCCTTGCCTAATTCATTCTCAAAATCCTGGAAGGCACAAGTTGAGGTTTTGAAATTCTTTGATCCTAGGGTTCCCCAAGCTACTTGGACAGGTAACCTGAGGGCAACAATTTTTCAAACCTATCTTTCTCTTTTCCCCTTTTCGATTTTCTTTTATTTATTTAGATTTTATATTTCCTAAAAGATGTAATCTTTGATAATTAATTTAATCCCTGACCATTGTAATATTTATTTTCTTCTTTGTTTTTTCTTTTATTTGACATTGTAATGTCTATTTGCATTTTTGTACTTAATATGTTACATGCTTGTTTTCTTTTATTGTAATGGTTCTATTTCTCGATTTAATTAGTAGAGGCCACAATGATAACAAACAACATTGGGGTGCGCTTCATCCTGATGCAATACCTTCCCCCTCGAATATGGATCTTTTGGTTCAAGCCGATGGAGTCAGATGGTCCACACATTACAAATTATTTGGGGTTTTGAAAACATTTTTCTCCATGTCTATGTCCGTTTAGGTTAGGGTATAGTTAGGAAAGGTATATAGTAGTTTTTTCATGAAAGTCACTTGCCACTGTAATTTCATTAGTAATTAAATCTTAGCAAGCACCTCCAAACGACTAGTTAGTAATGGGGGATCACGCCTAATTGTTCTAGTCATGGTTTTATGGTGGCAATTCTATTGGAGACTATTAAGAGGGCATGATTTGAAAAACAAATCAGGAAATTAATTTGCTACATTTGCATTAGGCATCCTGCATAATAGGTGCTGTCTTACCAGGCTAACAGTGCCTTTATTATTACCTTCTTGAGAAAGTAGTTGGTCATTCAATGGGTCCATTAGACTTCTAACTCAGTGGGTAGCTATTTCACCTATTTATGGAAAATTTTCAAAATCTAGATAGTATATGGGAAAGGAACCAAACATTATAGTTTTCTTATGCACCCCATAGATAATGATGTGTTTAGGTCACATGAGGACTGTTCTAAACCTTATCTAAACCACTTATAATGTTGAACTTTGGATTATGTTAAAATTCATGTGCATGGTTGACTTTGTGTATGTATAGAACTCTAATAGACCATCTAAAATAGACCTTGGCCTAAAGACACAGAAATGTGATTTTCCAAAAAAAAAGAAATCACTTAGCTGTGTAAGGGAAATAATCTAAGAAAGTCCAGGTCTAACCCAATCTTAAAATCTGAATGGGTTTTAGGCCTAGGTTTCGTTTGCTTCAGTTCGACCTTGCATAGTTTTGGAGACTTAGTGAGGCCTAACTCAAAGAACTCAAATGGGTTTGGGACCTTGGAACCTACACGTGTCATTTTCGATTATGTTGAAAAGATCTACCCCCTTTAGACTTTGTCTTCCTCTCACTTCTTCTTCTTCCTCCTTTGTAGACTTGGGATTTATTTTTGTTGCGTTTTTAAATTAGCATTGACAATTATTGCATCACTAGTAGGTTTTAGCTCGCATCAGTCTAGGTCTAATTTGCTATGGGAGTATGTACCCTTTAGGTTGTAAGATCATTGCATCATGTTAGTTCCATTTCCATAGTTTTATATACCATATGTTAGGTCTTAAGGTTGCATCAAACAAAAGTAAATTACCTAGGCCATAAGTGTCATACATCCTTGGTTGGCTACGTATACAAGTAGAGTTATCCATGAGTCCATCTCGACCCTAAAGTTTGCAACCTATTAGACTTTTTAAAGAAATCTTAACCTAATAGATTGCATCCGTTCATGCATCACATACATAATGTTTAAGTTTAGTCTTGGAAACATGATGTGTGCATAAATCCATGGTCTATACATCATGCATCCATCCTGTATGTATAGGATGCATGTACAAGTTTACCTAGTTCCTTGTATATGCATAAACTATTCTAGGTAAACTAAACTACGGACATGCTTAGGGCCAGTCTAGGCCCATGCTTTGTCTCAACTTGACTTCTACCCATATTAGGCCCATAAGTCAGCTGTCCAACCCAAACTTAGAACCCAATCTAACGTGAGGCCTGATTTCATTCCAAAGCCAACAACCTAGATGCAACAACTTTGCTATATTGATTCCCAGCTTAGCCTAAACCTTGTAGCCAAAAGGGCAGTCCTCCCTTTTGCATTTGACTTCTATCACTAACCATTTTCCTAAACCTATATCTAAGAACATTGACATTTCTTGTCCAATGTTCACTTTATTACATATCCCCCTCTATAATTATGCGGTGTTAATGAGGATAGTGTCCGACCCATAGCTTTGACACTTTTATTAGGGAGTCGTGTGCCTAGTTTTAAAGTGATTTAGGCAAAGTACTTAATAATTTGGGCTCCTTTCATTATTCAATCTATTAATTTACCTTGTACAAGGTTGACTTGTTTGGACTTGTATATTTTGGCAAGTTATATGAGAAAAGTTAAAAAAATAGAGAACAGCAAAAAGAAAACCATGACCTATTACCTAGCCATGTAATTAGAAGGAAAAGAGGAGAAAGAAAGTCAAGGGAACTAAAAGGGGTAGGCATCTTATTTTATTAACCCTTATTTATTTTAGCTCAAATAGGAATAGAAAACCTAGGAATGCCATCCCATGTGTATGCTTTTTCTCTAGCTAAGGAAGAGCATGAGAGAGTGAGAGAGAAAGAGAGAGAAATAGAGAGAGAGAGAGACGTTGGGAGAGGGAGAACGATAAGGGCATACACCACTACCATAACTTGGTCGCTAGGCTACTATTGCGCTTGTTGTGGCTTAGATTAGACCATAGGGAGGCTAGCACTTATTGAGGAAGAAGGGGGTCGGGAAGCTCTTAAGGGTTGCTTTCTAGTATTGTTGGTATAAGAAGGAACAAGGGAGGCTAACAGTGCAAATTAAAGTGTTAACTTGGTTAATATGGAGGTGGGAAAACACTTAATCCCTCTACTTTGTGATCTCATTGAATAATAATATGATTTAGCTTATCAAACTAATGAATTGATTCCTAAATTAACTTACTATTAGTTTATGTTTAGTGATTTCATATGGTATTGAGTGAGTATGTATTTGTATAAGAGGCTTTGCACTGGTTTGATGTAGATTTATAATATGTGGACATGTATTTTTGATTGAGTTGGGTATGTCATTAGATAAGGTCGCTAGGTATTGGAGAACTATTTTAGAGATACTCTTTATTGATGTAGCTTTTGTGTTCATATGTTTAGAACATGAATTTGTAGTTTTGCTGCACTTATGGTCACGGGTAAAGTTGCCATAATTGAGTCAAATTTGCTAATGTGTTTTTGGAAAACGTTTTTAATGAGCAAGTTTGATTTCTTATGAAATGATTTTATGGAAATCCCTAAATTAAGTAATTTTGACATTTGCTATATCCTTATTATTCTAGGAAGATGTGACTTGATTTGAAGTTAGTCATCTAAATTTATATTGAATGTCCAATGTCTAATGCTTAAAGTCTAACGTTGTTTGTGACTTATGAAAGAGGATTTGTATGTACCTACGATTCTTATAAAAAAACGAGTAAGCTGGCTACACATGTGCAGTTGTTCTATTTGATAACACTATAAAGTCTTAGGACAAAATTTGCTTGGGTAGGTTTAAACCATGAAACTTTTAGATGTGATAAGAAAAGTAGATTATCTTTGGGATCATGTAACTATTTTAAAATCTTTAGCTTCATGAGAAACTTTAACTTCACTGTTCATTGGACAAGTTCTTCTTGAAATTTATGGGAGGATTTTATACTTATTCAATAAAGGACTTTATAAAACCAAAATTGAGTTGTCAAACTCTTTCAACTGCTATTTATATTTATGTATATATATGGTTTGAATTTTTAAAGTTTGGTGTAAACTTATCTGTCTAACCAAACTTAAGTTGTTGCCTATTCTTTCTAACATGGTAAGATGATGAGCCAAATATTTGATGAATTTTCCATCTATAAGCCTTACAAAGTTGGTTTTAAGGCAAACTTTCGCAAACTAAAATGTTAGTTTCATGAAACTCTATTTATGTAAAATAATTTCCAAAGCTAGATGAGCTTATGTCATTGTGGAATCTAGCTGTTTTGAAAATTAGTTAGACCACCCTTGGATGAAAATAGTTTTCAGAGCCCCTGTATTAGCTATATGCATTTTTGGTTACTAGCACAGCTGAAAATGTCAAAGACTGCATGTTTTCTTTTTTTAAGATACGAATTTGTATGTTTGAACAATATATGGTATGTTTATGCATGTATGTTTAGGTAATTATGTAATTATATAGATAGTTATATGTATGTCAAAGAGCTACTCCATAAACTTTAAACTTAAGCTAGAAATGTTAAGACAATAGCTTGGTGTCCTACCTAGTATAAGTTAAGTTACACTGAAATGACTTAGGGATGGTGGTTTGATGCCTACCTAAAATATCAGTGTATAAATTTTACCTCAGTTTAGTTTGATATCTATCCGAAAAGGAATATGTTGCTACTTGAGTTTGTCGACTCAAGATGGTAGTAACTGTAAGGATCCACCTCTATAAGGGTGCGAACCCCCATGAATGATTCGGCTTTCCCTTTGCGAGGGGTTTTTATATTTTAGTTTTTTATTTTGAAATATGAAATTTGAAGTTCTATAGAAAAGGATTTCCTGGATCCTGATCCTGATCCAGGAACCCAGATGGGTTTATGGGCCAAAATTATGCCCAACTGCCTCATCTTGATCCACGACAGTAGTTGCTGCTTGTTCTAGGAATAGGGCAACCTGCATAATATAAGAACCCAGCAATAGTAAGGCCCAGTTCTTGGTCCAAATAGATTCGCGATCTTGCATTAGAATGGCTCTGCCAAAAATAAAAACAATTGAAAAAAGAGAACAAAAAGACAAAACAACAATTATGCATCAAGGAGAGTCGCAAGTGAGGTTTAGGAAAAACTTACAAACCATATCACTTTTCAACGTAAATCATATTGATGGGGGCAACTAAAGGGACAATTGATTTTGCTTCAAAAAAGGTTTTTGAAAGGCCCCCAATCAATCCTTAGTGTGGAGACTGCCTTAACTCCTTAGTGTTGAGCACAAGATCTAAATTTGGGGACGATGGTACAACGATGTGATGAGATGCATCACATCACCGCTCATCTTCGCCGATGACCTCTACTATTCAATATCGGAAATCAAACCTTTAAACACACTAACACACACTCATACAACATGTTAGTATAAATCATAGTAAATCAAGCCAAAGGTGCAAACTTTAGTCTAATGCAAATGAAAGTAAAGCAAATAAGTTACAATGGAAACGGAACTACCTAAAGATTACATCTTTGGTAATTTAGAATCCAAAAAAAAAAAAAAACCAGAAATAGAGTAGAAGAGTAGGGGAAGATACAACTTTTTTGCCCTTAGAATAACCCACCTGATTTTCTGGGGAACCTAACAGAGTTGCACATTTTTTAATGGGTGACGTAATTCTCTCTCTCCTAATACCTCTAATGTGTAAATTATTTCTCTCCTAATTTTTATGGTTTTCTCTCTCTAATTTTTTGATGTGCTTTGACGCCAATTTGATTTGATGCCTCTAGCTGATGGAAATTTTTTTGATGCCAATTGACTGATGGAATTTTTTTGATGCCTCACAACCCTAGGGGCAGCCCCCTTTTTATAATGGTTGAGGGGATAGTCGGAATCAGTTTTGAAAAGGGAGACCTGACCCTCATTCCATTGAGGTTAATCTAAATGAGTCTACTAGTTCAGCTAGAATTCAAAAAAATTAGTATCGGTAAACTAATCAACCTATTATTCTAGTTAATTAATCTTGCTTAGGTAGAAAAGGACTTGGAGTGTGGGAGGCAATTATGGATCCCAGCCAGAGGCCGAACTAGACTCTCAGTTTGGTCTAGTTGTATTAAGTAAGAACCCGACTCTTGGTTTCCTGGGCTGGGCCAAAGACACCCTAGTTTGTTTTGACCATAGCTTTTATGCTCGACCTCCTTTTAAGTGATTCTTTTTTTTGCCCTAAATGCTTCTTGCCTCTAGTTTCTAATAAAATGAATTCCATATTTTTGAGATAACTATGGAACAAGGTATAAGCAAAATAGTAATCATGTCTCATTTTCAGCACAAACTCAAATATTCAACTTATATCTTTTCCATTGCATATTAAACTTTGGTGCATAATATGTCATTAGAAAACTCATTTAATGAAGAATGTTGATATCTAGATGTAATAATTTTACTCTGCCTAGAGTGGATCTCAACTGGACACCGAACACTGTCAATTTGAGCATATTTGGGCTTTATTAGCCTTTTGAACTCGAATTCAAGGATTACTCTATTGGGTCCCCGAGTATACATGTTGGGGTATAATTTTTGTCATTAAGCAGTTAAAACTAAGATGCCATTTTTAGTTGTCTACTGTTAGCCACCGTTTTAGCCGAGTTGGAGTGCGGCGAAGGCCAACATAATTGTTGCTACTTACAATTGTCCGTCTAGCGGTGATAACGTAGAATCCAAGCTTGGCCACTGAGGGTCCTAAGACTTGGCAGTCACCAAATGTTCGTTGTGATGATGACCGATGTTAGAAATCTAAACTGGCAACTAAGGGTCCCGAGATTTGGTGTTCATCGACTTTTGCTGTGATGAAATGGCATGATGATGTCCCATTGTGCCAGAAGCCAGTGGGTTCTTATCCTTTCATCGAACTGGCAGACCTTTTGCCAGTCTAGTGGGTTTTCTTATTGCTAGAGGGGCAGACATTTCATCGGTCTAGCGGACTTATGATGAATTTATCCTTTCCCCAGATTAGCGGATGTTTTATTGGTCTAGTGAATCTTGACGGTGAAATGTCCCATTGTGAGCGGTGTCGAAATGTCCCATTATGCCGGAAGCTAGCGGTCTCCCGTTGTGCTGGGAGTTAGCGATGTCGAAATATCCCATTGTGTTGGGAGCCAATAATTATTCCATTATGCCATGAGCCAGCAGTCTTAAAATGTCCCATTGTACCGGGAGCCAGCAGTCTTAAAATGTTCCATTGTGCCATGAGGAACAATGTACTTTTTGCTACACTAATGATTTTCGTAACCTGCTGTTTGAGATAATATTTTTGGAACTATGTGGGTTTGGGTGATTATTTTTCGGGTTACAACTATTCGGGTTACAATACTTTTGGGAGACAAATATTTATATTTCTGACCCTCAAATTTCAAAATTATGAATTGGCCCCAAATATGCAAATATGATTATCTTTATTGTTTTTTCTTCTTATAATGACTTTACTTGGTACGAGTTATGACAATTCACTATTTATGCCATAAATATTATATTTTCCGCGATTAGAGGCCCACCATGTGTAGCAAAATAATTAAAGCTTAATTAGAGTGTTTTAACCATCACCTAAACTTAGTTAGCATTGGACCTTGGCGTTCCTCTAGCTTCTAATTTATAAAGATGGCTAATCTCAACCACACTTTCCTTAGATCAAGCACAGTATAGATCAATTTCGTTTCCTACATCGGACCATAGTCACTAATCAAATTTTCAATCTTTTTTAAGGATAATAGAGCTTTAATCAAGAAATTATAATATTCAAAACATAAGGTTCGATTGAATAACTTTTCCTACTGGGAAACTTCTTTTATTAAAAGTTTAAAAGTGGAAATATTATAATGGAAAAATTGAAGAGAGATTTAAACTACTAAGATCATTAGAGATGTTTGCTCATACAGAAATGGAGAATCCCGACTTCTCTTTTATTCAAGTATGCTCAAATGACCGTGTCCCTTCTACGCTCAGCCTCTGCTTTTATATAGGGGTTTGGAATGCATAGGATGCCCTAATGACTTCAGTACACACTGATTTTATACATGAATACATTTACATTCACATGACTATAGTAGACTGTCTCATTTTATAGACTTAACACTTGTCAAAATAGTACAGTAATAGAGCAATCATTTTTCAGAGCCTGTTAATGCTGACAAGACTAGTCATCCATATTAAGATACTGCATTCCCTCATCTCCATAATATCTTCTAGTCCATCATTATCCAGATAATCATCAAAATCTTCATCAAGTTGAAGACGCTCTAGATCCCATTTTTGAAATAATTCATGCAGATATTTCTTTCCTTTCTCTAATAAGAATTTTTCAGCTCCAACATCAAGGAGACAATCGAAGATGTCCTCTGAAATAGGTCCTTCTATCTTCATATATTTACTAAACTCATTATGGTAGGCGAAAGTAGTATTTTAACAGCTTTTATTAACATGATTTGTTGCTCAATTAATATGCACAGTTGATGGTAAATAATGAAAAAACCAATGGCTCTTGGTAAAACAAGATCGGTAACTAACTCATGTTGTTCCGAAAACCATTCTTTTTGTTGATATTTGGATTGTCTAAATCAACTCGTTGAACCAAATAATGGGCCGGTGTGACTTTTTCATTTTCATACTCAATTAATGCACAATACCTCCATGTATAGGCATCTAATGTATGGGATTTTTGTTAGACCATCAGGAGATATGAGAATCTAATGGATCCTTTTGAACATGCACTATTAAAATTTTGTTAATCTGGAGAACAATGGGAATCTCGGATATGGGATTTTCATAAGATAAACTATCATTCCATATTTCCAGGCTTTCATAACTGGGTCATTTTGAAGAGATTGAATTTATTGAAGAACTAACACCATTAACTCCAAATCTATCAGGAAAGTAGATTATTGTACTCTAAGATTCTCAAATATCATAGGAATAATTTTGATAGCACTCTACACAGGATGCATACAACTCATTGAACCATTTTTCTTAGACATGAGAACTTATTTTTTCTTAAATATCATATGGACATCTTAAGTAATTAATTTGTAATTCTAGAAGAGAAAATCTTTGAACTATTAAGTAGGCAGAAGACAATAGACTAAAATGTGATCTATTTTTTGTATGGAATTCTAATTATCCATAAGGAATTTGCTAGAAGGAGAAACCTGTTCCAGTAGTAATGATGTTTCATGTTGGATTTCCTCATTTTCTGGCAGGAGTTTTGCTCTAATTATCACAATTGGCTACTTCTTAAGTTAGACTATTTATCAGAGAGTTCTTTGATCCTTGTATATGTTTAATAGAGAATGAAAACTAGTTAGGCCATAATTACCAATGC
Organism: Carnegiea gigantea; assembly: GCA_029747015.1. NCBI lineage: Eukaryota > Viridiplantae > Streptophyta > Magnoliopsida > Caryophyllales > Cactaceae > Carnegiea > Carnegiea gigantea. The sequence continues at coordinate 584,424 of JAKOGI010000305.1, read as the reverse complement.
ATGAGTCACCTTTGCGCTTACACGTTTCATAAGTTCTTTTTCACAAAATCAAGTATTCTTTTGCAATAAGTTCGAATAAGAAAAAGTTTTGGGGCTAAAAAAATTAATAACTTTTCAATTCTTCTTATGACTGCAAGGATTTTATTAAAACTTCTACTACAATATTTACAGAGTTTTTCACCTTCTTTGATTTAGTGTATTGCACTCCAGTGCATGTTGCTGGCATTTCTCTCAAGAATTAAATCATCTCCTTTATTAGGAAATTAAGAACAGGAAGAGTTTTACACATCCTTTTGAAGTTTTCAACAATTTTTGAATCACTAGGGGTCCATATCCAACATATTCCTTCTTGAGTTTCTGATATAATGGCTTTCTTAATTTTGCTAAATCTTTAATGAAATCTAAAGCATAGTTAAGGTGTCTAAGAAACCTTCCAATTGCTTCCTATTTTCAATTTTTTCGGGGAAATTTTCTATTTTTTTCTAGAATATGCTTTTGTAGGATAATTGGTCCTGCTTTTATTTCTAGACCTAAAACCTCAATTTCTTCTCCAGCATAAATGCACTTAATCTTACGAAGTATAGTACCATGATCAATGCATCTTTGGGTAACAGTTAAAACATCATCTTTGTGCCATACTATAGTCTTTGAAAAGACAAGGATATCATTGATGTAAACTAAACAACAATGATTAACGTCTTTAAAGATGTTTTCTTTCTTCTTTCGAATATTTAAGGTGCATTGTTTAAGCCAAATGACATTACGATCCACTCATAATGTTCTTGAGGGGCATAAATGCAGTTAACGGAATGCTTTCTTCATCTATTTTTATCTGCCAATATCCACTTTTGCAATTCATTTCCGAGAACCAAAAGGCTCCTTGAATCCTGTTGAAAAGGATTGTTTTGTTAGGAATATAATAACCATCAAAGATAGTATTGTTATTAAGCTTTTTGTAATTTATTACCATTCATGCTTTTCCCCTTTTTTCAGCGTGATTTCTTACCATGAAAGCAGGACTAGTGTGATGACTCTTGTTATTCCTAATTAATCCTTTATCCAGAAGTTCTTTGGTTTGTTTATCAAATTTTTGGATATCTGGTGTGTATACACCATTTGTTTGACTCGAACAATAGTGTTAGGATTTAACATAGTGATTTTAGCGAGTGTTTTGTCTTTATCCTAAAATTTTAGAGTATCATCAAAGTATAGTTCTTTGCATAATTTTTCTTGTTATTTGACAATCCGTTCTTTAATAGATAACTTAAGTAGTGAGATTGTTAGTGCTATCTCTTGTTGTGCAGGTATTACCTTCTCATCATCATACTGACTGTGTGTAAACACAATTTTCTAATGAGTGTAAGCCTTAATTTTTCAATAGAAACTGAGTGACCATTAATTATGAATATTATTTAGTTTTATGGTTTGTTTGCATGGAGAATATAGTCTCTGAAAATAATTTCAAATAATCATGTTATGAAAGGGTTGATCAGTAACCCAAAGAACTAGTGTAATGCATTAAACTCTTCCTAATTCTATGAATAACCCTTCTATGACTTCATTGTGACTCATAATGCTATTGTCAGCTATCCTTAGTTGTAAAGGATTATTGGCTTTTTTCCACATAAATTCTAGAAACAATGATCTTTCTCTAAAGAATACTGAGCAACCACTATCTATGTTGACACACAACTCATATTTGTTATATCTCTGTGAGCATATGTTTATTGGGATATAAATGCTATTAGGATTTGTGTTGGTGACTTCACAGCATATCTCAATTATTATATTTTTGACTAATTCGTCCTTATAGATTGGCTCACAACAGTTCTTGTTTTGTACACAGTGACTTTCCTATCTAGACTCATACTTCTGTTTACACTGTGTCTTACAGGTTCAAAACTCATTATACTTATTACATTGATCAAATTAGTTGTATCATATTCTTTAAGCTCTTCTTTAGTTAATGAAGGCACTTCTCCCCATTTTGATCTTGCGCTTATGCTTGTTAACAATTAGGGTTTAATGATAATTTTGCCATTTTATCAATTTTTATCACATTTTTCTTATTGATTTTTGTAGGGTTGGAAAAGCTAGATATTCATGAACGATCAGTCTTTATCTCCTGTGGATTTAATCCTCTGGATCTTTTGCATAGGGGTGGGACTTTTAAATTTTTCTACCTCTATTATTGTTACCTTAATTTTTGGATCTATTATATTATTTGATTTGTAAATAATTTTCCAAAATATCCTCCTCTTTTCATGTCCATCCCAACTGTTTTTATCTTAAGGTATATGAAGTTTTTAGTAAATTCATCTTTTAGACTCACATAATATCCAGGTCGACAATTGAATCCTGCCAATCCATGACATAAATTAGTTTTAGTCTCTATGATAATTTGATTATTAAATTTGATATGCCTAATATCGTAGAGCAAAGCATAATGATCAATATCTTTGCCATAAGATTGTAATGGAGTAATTTGAACTCGGACAATCTAACATGGATGTACATGTACCTTCTATCTTTGTTATGTTTAAGGATATTTTCCCATTAATGAGATTAACTTGGCACACATCATACTTGCAATCTTTTATTTCTAAATCCCTTTCATAATTTCACATGCATACTTACTCTTCAATTGAAAGATGGATTTTTTTTTTTTTTTTATAGATAATGTCTTTCTAAATTATGGGCAAGACCCAATCTCCTTTGACTTCTTCGCTATCATTGTCTACAACAAACTCTTCTCCTTAAAGATCACCAAGACTAATCGAACTACTTTCCGTTATACGACTGGTTTCTTTATAATCACTTTCCTCACATTCATTATCCAGTATAATTTCAACAATTCCTTTGTTGTTATTCAGGGCTAGGTCTAATGCCTCTTCCTGACTAAGCCCAAAGTAGTCTAGGCTTTCTAAGGTTTCAATCAGCTTATTATTCTTCCTATTTTTACATTCATTAGCATAATGTCCTACTTTTTCGCATGCCCAACATTTGCAGTTGTTTTTCTGTATGACAATAAGTAGCTTTTTTAAAAAATCTTCGTTTTTTAGAACTTGATTTGTTATAATATTTTCTTCTATATTTTTCTTCCCTTTGTTTACTAAAGCTCTCTTTCTTATAAAATTTTCTTTTTCTTCTCCTTTCAAGTTCCTTTCCCCATTCGTGAGATGAATTCCAACAAGTTAGAAATTGCTTCTTAATTCTCTTTTGCTTTTAAAGATCAAGGCATTGATCATTGACCCATTTTCTTAAATAAGAGATTCTTGAGCCAAGGGTATCAATACATCTACTCTTTCAAACCATGTAATGTATTTTTAATTAATTATAGAATTTATCAAATATGACAATTTGTCATAGAACATACCAAGAATAGTTTCATTATACCCAATTTTGTAATAATATTGACTAAATTCAGTGATATAATTCTCTAGATACCTCATAGCCCATAGCCCTATATTATTAATCTTTCTTTGCTATTCTCTTGTTTTTTTCTTCATAATCAAGTTTAGATCCAGTAAATTCAGTTTCATTTTCCGTACATAAATTTTTGAACATTGCAGCTTCTATTTCCATCATTTTTAATGCATGTTTACCATTTTCATTTAATGAATCATACCAGTTAGGACAGCGCCAGAAAAGTTATGTTCGATATAGTTTAGAAAATTTACAGCAATCCATATAGTATTTAAATTTAAGATACTATTCATTCTTCTTTTCCGCTGCTCACATATTTCTTCTCTATTACGAGCTCAATCGATGTTTAAGAGATATTTGCTTTAGCTAATTGGGATAACGCCAATTTCTTCAAAGGTTGTAATTTTTCTTGGGATAAGCCTAAAGGGAAAATTGGTTGTTCGTCATGCTAAAACATATGTAGGTTTCATAAAATGATCCGCTGAGTGTGTGGCTGTTAATCCCCTCTCTTTTTCTCTTTTCCCCAGGTTCTTAGAAAGCATGTGGACATTATTAGGTTCCATGAGATGACGTGTTTTCTCTGAGGTTTTCTTGTTTATGGGTATTATGGGATACAAAATATCTATATTTTAGTTCAGGAATTAGAACAATGTGTGATGATTGAATCTGAGCTCATCTGAGCATCTGTAAGTCCAACTCTTGAGTTTATATATTATATATTGCCTAGTGATCACTCTGAATGGCGATATGAGACCATTTGATTACATCCTCAATTTCTAGTTTCTAGAGTTGGATTATTTCGTGATGTAAAACTTAGTGCTCCGGATGTATGATCGGTCTAGTGGTATCTTATATTTCTTTCTTTCAAGCTTATAGCTTATATATTCGCCCATGTGGCCTATAGAGTGGGCTTCTCTGGAGCCATTGAGTTTATATTGAGTTATCCTTGTGCTTTATTTGTTTATTTATTATAAGTGTAAAGTAATAAGCCTAAGGCCCACGATTAATTTTTACAAAGAACCCAGTCCATTTCATTCCAAAATTTTAAGAAATCAACTTAACCTTTGGCCTTTAAGGTTGAGGTGCTACACGTTACCTCTTAAACCTCTTCGATAACTTATTTTCTTCAACTTCTCCATCCATTAACCTCTTTTGCTTACTGCAAGGTTTAAGGGCTAGAGATTGAGAATTTTGAGTGATGCCCATGGGGGGAGACTCAGGACGTGCATCCTCGTGCTTTTAGAAGGCATCTTGGCTTAGTAATGCTGAAAAGTTAAGAGAGGAAGCAATTTTCTGTGGTAGGGTTTGGTGAGTGGAAAAAGGAGTGAAGGAGAGAGAACATTGGATTTAAGGTGGCTTAACTGAAAAGTTAAGAGAAGTAAATGATCATGGACGAGTGAAAAGATGTGACACCCTCTGATGGTTTCCAAAGCAAGAACCGCTGTCACGTACAAGGCCTTCATTGACTTTTTAGCAGTTGCTACATATGGAAAAAGATGGAGAGAATCATAGAAAAGTTTTCAAAAGAAAATTTTTTACTCCCAATTTTAGAAAGATTGTAAATCAGTTTTCAAAATTTAATCTTCACAGTTTTAGAGAAGTGATCCCAATCAATAAAATACTATTAATTAGTTTATACTAACATGAGAATATGACCAAATTAGTATATGAACTCATTCAACCTCAAATGCCTTGAGATTGTCAAGGGTCTTAAAATCAAGTGCCTTAAAAATTAATTTTCTTATCAAAGATAATATTAAAAGGAATTATTCCCCCTAAATTTATATAGTGTGGTCAATCATTCCCAATTTCCTACGAATAAAATAGAATTGGTCTTCACAAAGGGGGTTAGTAAAGATATTTGTAAATTGCATACTAGTAGGCGCAAAATCTAAAAAGATATCACTTTTTTTCATATGATCTCTAATGAAATACCTTACTTTAATTTGTTAATAGGATTCTTAGTGACGTTGATATCACTTTGTTTGTCACATTTTATAGGAATCTTTTTCTAGTCTAATCCGAGGTGTTTAGCTTGTCAGCTGATCCACATTATATGAGCACAACATGCTCCAATAGCAACAGATTCAATCTAAGTAGTGGAGAAGGCCACTGAGTTATGCTTTTGGTATGCCATAACACAAGATATTATCTAAGAATAAGCATGAACCAGTTGCACTCTTTCTATCAAGTTTGTAACTTGTATAGTCAACATCAGAATATCCTATAAGTTCAAGGTCACTCCTTTTTGGATCATAGACCAAGATCCTTCATTCTAGTAAGATACTTTAATATTCTTTTCACAGTCTTGAGGTATGATTCCTTTGGAGCTGATGTAATCTCGCACACAAGTAAACATTAAGTATAATGTCAGGCCCTCTTCAGTTAGATATAATAATGATCCGATCATACCTCTATACCTTTTCAGGGATTACCACTTGAATCTAAGTCAAGCTCATAGTTAGAAGCCATCAGAGTCTTAGCGTACTTTGAACTGTCAAGTCCATATTTCTTTAAGAGTTCCTTGGCATACTTGCCTTGGTTGATGAAGATGTCGACTTGGCATTGCTTGATTTATAATCAAAGGAAGAAGTTCAAAACTCCTGTCATACTATCTTAAATTCTTTGCTCATAAACTTAGAGAATTCTTTGCAGAAGGATTTATTACCAGCAGCAAATAATAATATATCATTAACATATATATACATAAGTAAGAAATTTTTATTTCCTTTGTTTTAATGAACAAGGTCTTGTCAATTTTCCCTCTTTTAAAATTACTTTTGAGTAAAAACTTCTGAAGGCTTTCATACCATGCTCGAGGAGCTTATTTTACTACATGGAGGGCTTTGTGCAGCTTGAAAATAAGATTAGCACTGTCAAGGTCTTGAAAACTAGGGGGTTATTCAACATAAACTTCTTCTAGGAAATATCCCTTTAAAGATGCACATTTCTCACCCATTTGATATAACTGGATGCCCATGAAGATGCAAATATAAGTAGCATTCTAATAGCCCCTAATCTAGTGTTCAACCAGAAATTAGGTTAAATTTACCCTTTATTATCTATTATTTTCTCGAAATAAATTATTAGTTTAGAATTTTAATACATTTTTATTTATTTTTTAGGAATTTGGAAACTTGAAGAAAATGGCTTGCAAGAAGGAAGAAAATATTTGGATCAAATAATGGAAGAACCGAGGCCCAGATCGGCAGCCTACCTTTTTCTTCTTTCGCTGGGCGAAAGCCTAATTCACTCCTCCCTTTCCTTCATTTCCTTTTCTGTCACGACTCAGTGGCCTGCCGGCCACTCGCGGTTTTTTCTTTTCCCAGCCCAGCCTTTCCGGTCTCCCCTTTTTGCTCTTTCACTTAACGGCATGCCCCTTGTACGTGACCAGCAGATTTCCGCCCCAATCTCTCTTTCTTCTTCCTCAGTCCTACGGCTATTTACTGAACCAGAAAAGCTCGAAAAGAGTAGAGCACGAAGCAAGCTTTTTGTCTTCCCAATTTTCTTCCGTTACCCTCTCTCACCCCATATCATTTAATCCATCATCATCATCATCATCATCCATTCATCCGTTATAAGAGTTGATTGAAGGGCAAATGAAGAGGGGGAGGGATCGGCGTTCTTCAAAGGCCTTTAATGGAGGATAAAAAACGGAGCTTTATGGGGAGGCCGAAAGTAGAGTAGTAGTAGAGGAAAGTAGAGAGTAGAAGTAGTATTAGAATTTTCTTTCCTCAAGTTTCAGTTTTTGTTTTTGGTGTTTTCAGATCCTGTTTACAATTTCACAGATTACTATTGTTGAATTTGCGTTCATTGAATTCTAGTTAAGCTTTCTGATTTGATTGGAATAGTTCCAATTTGGGTTCGAATTAATGTGATTAGCGAATGAGATTGATTCAGTTTAGTGGTACTTGTTTATGGCAATGTGAAAGTTCTTGGGTGCACGTTTATTACTCTCATATAAACCCTATTATTGCTATGTTGTCTTGCTTCTGATATGGATTTATGCTCAGTTGATTTTGGGTTTGATTACTCTATTTCATGCTTGTGTTCACTTTCCATGTGTTTCGTTTATTCAGGATCAAAGAAAAGTTACAGCTGAGTGTTGGTGGGCTAAAATTGTTCGCAGATTGGTGCTTTATGCAATTTTGGTTTTTGCAAATTAATGATCACAAATTCCATGAACTAATATTGTTTGTTTAGTTTTAAATTAGTTTAGAGTTTTTGGTAACCAAATTTCACAGCCATCCTTGAGGACGACATCCGTAATTACTACAACGAAAACCATACACTTGTGGAAATTTACAACAAGTATTTGGCAACGTTGTCGGGGATGGCGTTGTGAAATTCGGTTTCATCGAGTTGTAGTTTAGTATTCGAGTCGTTCGAGTTGTTTTGTTTTTAGAGTTGTGATTTTTTGTTTTAGTTGAGTTGTTATTTCGTTTAGTTTTAATTTTGAATTTAGTTTATATTTTGATTTTGATTTTTTTTTTTGTTGAGATTAGTTTAATTTTAATTTTTAGATGTTATTGATTGTTGAAAAAATAGTACTAATGAATTTGGTGTATGTGCAGCAGGAAGATACAAGGCAGAACTAATCCGGAAAACAAAATCAAAACATTCTCTAATTGTAGTCCAGATTTTTCACTATTTCTAGCATCTGTTTGAATTTTCTGGAGTTGTTCTGATGTGATTTTTGCTGTGGTAATATTTTTCATATATTTCACATAATGTTTAGACTTTGTGTGAATTTTTCTGGAATTTTTGGGACTGTTTGAATTGTTTTTTGAATTTTGGACTTAATAATATGTTTGCATTTTTCTACATTGTTTGGGGACAGAAAAAATTCAAGAAAAAGTATATTTATGTCCTTAGTCATTGTGTGGATTTTTATGTATATTCAGTTCTAATTTTAGGAGTTTTGTTTTCTGTTTTAATTTTATTTTTAGAATTAGGTTGTTTAGGTGTAGTTTTATTTCTTATTTGCTTTTAGTTTCTTTGTGTTTGTGCTTTTGTTTGAGTTTTGCTTATTTTCTGTTTGTATAGTGTTTTTAGTTTTGATTCACTTTGTTGTTTTGTGGCTTAAAATGAAGAAAAGAGAAAAAAAAGAAAAATTCAAAATCCAAAAAAAAAAAATTTGAAAAAGAAAAGACCAAAATTAGAACCTTTGGTGAGGGTGTGGGATTTATATGACTGGTTGGGTTAAAAATCCTGAAAATCTTCAACTTCTTAGAAGTGAATCTGACCCTAACTTAGAACCCGAACCTGAACCCAAGCTTGAACTAGAAGCAATGGCACAAGAAAGAACTTTGAGTGAGATTTCCCATCCTCCTAGGACTGCTTTGCCATTTTGCTTCACTATACCTGACCTTGGACCTTATGTGACCTTTGAATTAAGACCTTACTATACTCATATCCTCCCTAAATTCACTGGTTTAGAGGATGCTTATTTATTTTTGAGGGAATTCGAAGAAATTTATTCTATGATGCATTTCCCTAATATTCCCATTAATGTTGTGCGAATAAAATTGATTCTTTTTACTTTGAAAGATTCTGCCAAACGTTAGATGTATGGCTTGGCTGCTAATTCTATAACTTCTTGGAATGATTTTGTGAGATTGTTCTTAAGAAAATATTTCCCTTATGCCAAGACTGTTAAGTTAAGGAATGAAATCAATCAATTTGTGCAACTAGATAGGAAATCATTTTGAAAATATTTTCATAGGTTTAAGAATTTGTTGGCCCAATGTCCCTATCATGGTTTATACCAAGCACATTTGTGCCAAAATGTATATGGAAGACTAGACCAATAGACTAGAACCATGATAGAGTCTATGTGTCAGGGTGGTTTCTTTCTAAAAGCACCACAGTTGCTTGGGAATCTTTAGAGGATTTAGCTGAAAAAACCGTGCAGTGAAAAATCACTTGTGATGACAGCTTGAGTTCTAGATTTTCAATGGGTGGGTTACATTTTGTCTCTAATGTAAGTCACTTAGAGTCTAAGGTTGCTGCTTTAGAAAATATATTGAAGGGATTGTCTCCCCAAATGACCCAGCCATCCGAGACTCCTTCAGTGTCTTGTTCTCATTGTTAGGCCCTAGACCATTCTTTGAGTTCTTATCCCTATTTTGCTCACCAGTTAGCAACTGGGCAGGAGCAAGTGAGTATAGCCTTCCAGAGACCTAAGCACGACCCATTCTCCCCTTGTGGAGAAATCATCCTAACTACTCTTGGAGTAATGGACCAAATGCTGCGGTTCCTAACTCCCAGCCCATCTCTCACCCTTCTAGTCCGTTTTAGAGATCGGCTTTTCCAGGTGTGCCTAATGCACCTAGACCTCCACCTCCTATAGCTCAGGTTTAACCTCCTCCTTATTACACTAAAATTGATAAAATGGAGAGGAGAATTAATAATAATGTGGAGAGAATGATTAATGCTAACATGGAGAGAATGGTGAGAATGATGACTAAATAGTTTTCCCAGTTAGCATCGTCTTCAAAGGAGTTAGGTACTTTTCCAAGTCAGCTAAGGTGAACCCTAAGGGTCATGCCCTTCTTCTTCAGCTAACCCTAATGAGCCCGTGAGGAAAGTGGATGCAGTGATATCTCTCCGTTCTGGTTGAGAGATTGATAACCAAGTTAGAAATCCTAATGAATCCTGTAAGTATCCTCACCAGTTCTTTCGGAATTCTTCTTCTTCTTCTTCTTCACCTCCAGAGACTAGTTCATCCAGTGAGCCAAGGGATGCTACTGGTGGTGTCCCCAATGATTCTGAAACTCACCTTCCTCCTGAGTCACATCTAAGAAAGAGGAGCTTAGAGAGAAAAACTCCTCTGATTCAGTTAAACCCTTCACCTTCTAAGGGATCTTCTCCTTCTCCTCCTCCTCCTTCGTTTGAGAAAGTCCATATGCCTTTGCCTCCTTTTTCCCATAGGCTTAAAAGAAAAGATCAAGCTCATGTTGAGAAGATGAGAGAAAGCTTCTCTTAAGTCAAAATCAACATTCCTTTGCTTGATGCTATTCAGTAGAGGCCTCCATATGCCAGGTTCTTAAAGAATCTGTGCACGATCAAGAGAGCTACTAATGTCCCTAGAACGGCTTTCTTAGCCTCTAGTGCTAGTTCTATTTTATCTCATTAGATCCTAGTGAAGTATAAGGACCCTGGTTGCCCTACTATCTCTATCATCATAGGGGACCAGCTCATTCATAAAGCTTAGCTTGATTTAGGGGCCAGTGTCAACTTGATACCCTTCACTGAATATGAGAGGCTAGGGCTAGGTGAGCTGAAACCTACCAAGATGGTTATTCAATTGGCTGATGGATCGACAAGATTGCCTAGGGGTATAGTTGAGGATGTGCTGATCAGAGTGGGTGAATTCATTTACCCAATCGACTTTGTTGTTATTGAGATTGAAACGGTGTCCAACTTAGCTAGTCAAGTCCTTGTGATTCTAGGCATCCTTTCTTGGCCACTACCAATATCCTCATTAATTGCAGGAATGGTATGATAAGACTGTCTTTTGGCAATATGGCTTTAGAGCTGAACATCTTTACCATGTAAAGACAGCCTTCCGGTTTTGATGATAGAGTTCTCTACTCTTCACTGGGTAGAGGATTCTATGCTTGATGATCCTTTTGATGATGTGTTTGCTTCTGAGTTGTCATTTCTTGTAAATGATGAGCCTGAATATGATGTTTTTGAGTTTGATGACTTGTGCTCTATTGCTGATTGTTTGCTCAATGCTGTGTCTGAATCTTCTTCTAAATCTGTTTCCCCTCCTGCTTTTGAATTGAAACCTCTTCCTAATTCTCTCAAGTATGCATTTCTAGGACCTGATGAATCTTTACATGTTGTCATTGCTTTTGGCTTAGACCGGGACCAAGAGGATAAGTTAATTGCCTTACTTAGAGAGAATAAGGAAGCTTTAGATTGGACTTTAGGGGATATTAAGGGTATTAGTCCTTTTATTATGTAACATAAAATTAATTTAGAGGAAAATGCTAAGCCCTACCATGACCGTCAAAGGCATTTGGACCCGACTCTCCAGGAAGTAGTTAGGAAGGAAGTACTAAAGTGGTTAGACCATGGGATTATCTACCCCATTTCTGATAGTGAGTGGGTTAGCCTCGTTCAAGTTGTTCCTAAGAAGATCGGTATCACCATGATTAGGAATGATAAGAACGAGTTAGTCCCTACTCGAGTGCAATCTGGGTGGCGTGTGTGTATAGACTATAGGAAATTGAATGCTGCCACTACGAAAGACCACTTTCCCCTTCCTTTCTTGGACCAGATGTTAGAGAGGTTAACTGGACACTCCTTTTATTGCTTTTTAGATGGATACTCTGACAACACCCAGATGTCTTGCTCTTGAGGATCAGGAGAAGACTACTTTTACCGGTCTCTTTGGGGCTTATGCCTTTAGATGTATACTGTTTGGATTGTGCAATGACCCAGCTACTTTTCAATGATGTATGATTTCTATTTTCTCAGATCTAGTTGAGCAGTGTATGGAAATTTTCATAAATGACTTTTCTGTGTTTGAGTCTTCCTTTGATGATTGCTTGTTTAATCTGAGAAAAGTTTTGGAAAGGTGTAGAGAGAAAAAACTTGACTTTGAACTGGGAGAAATGTCATTTCATGGTTAGAAAGGGGATAGTCTAAGGCCACATTATTTCTAAAGATGGAATTGAGATAGACAAGGTTAATACTGATCTGATTGTTAATCTTCCCCCTCCCACCTTTGTGAAAGAGGTGAGGTCTTTCCTTGGACATGCTAGCTTCTATCGTTGCTTCATTAAGGGCTTTAGTAAGATTGCGAAGCCCGTGTCTAACCTGCTAACTGAAGATGTGCCCTTTTATTTTTCTAATGAGTGTCTTGAGGCATTTTCTAAGCTGAAGGAAGCCTTAACCTCTGCTCCTATTCTTCATCCCCCCATTTGGGGAGAACCTTTTGAATTGATGTGCGACACATTTGATTATGCTATTGGGGTTGTTTTAGGATAGCTATTGACAAGAAGCCCCATGTGATTTACTATGCTAGTCACACTTTGAATGATGCCCAGCTGAATTATACTATGACTAAGAAAGAATTTTTGGATGTCATTTCTGGTTTTGAGAAGTTTAGACCTTATCTGATTGCGTCTCCTATGATTGTTTACACTGACCACTCTGCTCTTAAGTATTTTCTTTTTAAGAAGGATGCTAAGCCTAGACTTGTTAGATGTATCTTACTTTTGTAAGAATTTGACTGTGAGATCAGGGATGAGAGAGGTTATGAGAACCTTGTAGCTGATCATTTGTCTAGGATTCTCTATGATAGAGAGAGTGAGTCAACTGTTTTTGAGTGCTTCCCCAATGAGCAGTTGTATGCTGTTCACCCTAATCCTTAGTATGCTGACATTGTGAATTACTTAGTTGCTAGTAGGATCCCTAAGGGTTGGACTAAGAATGACAGATATAGATTCCTCCACTTTGTGAAGTTTTTTGTTTAGGATGATCCTTATTTGTTTAAGTATTGCTCTGACCAAGTTTTTAAGAGGTGTATTCCCGATAATGAGGTGAGAAGTGTCCTTCCTTTTTGTCATGATTAAGCATGGGGAGGCATTTTAGTGGTACGAAGATTGTCTTCAAACTTCTTCAATGTGGTTTCTACTGGCCTATTTTGTTTAGGGATGCTTTTGAGTGTTGTAAGAGTTGCCTTAGGTCCCTACAGTTGGGTAGAATAAGTAGGAGAGACATGATGCTACTGAACCCCATCATTCTGGTGGAGGTTTTTGATGTGTGGGGCATTGACTTTATCGGACTATTTTCATCTTCCTTTGGGAATGAGTACATTTTGCTAGCTGTGGGCTATGTTTCTAAATGGGTTGAGGTCATCCCTTCTAGGGCTAATGATGCTAAGGTTGGTGTTAAGTTCCTTAGGGAGAACATCTTTGCTAGATTTAGCATGCCCCGTGCTATTATTAGTGATCAGGGCACTCATTTTACTAATAGATCTTTTAATGCCCAAACCAGTGGCCGAGTTGAGGTGTTAAATCAGCAGATTAAGGAGATTCTAGAAAAAACAGTGAGCAGGAATAGGAAGGATTGGGCTGAAAAGCTCGTAGATGCTCTTTGGGCCTATAGGACGGCTTTCAAAACTCCCTTAGTTATGTCACCTTATAGGGCTGTTTATGATAAGCCTTGTCATCTCCTTGTTGAGATAGAGCATAGAGCTTGGTGGGCTATTAAGTAGCTTGATTATGACTTGAATCAGGCTGGTGAAGAGAGACGACTGCAGTTGAATGAGCTTGATGAGATTAGAGTTGAGGCTTATGAGAGTGCTCGTTCTTATGAAGAGAGGGAGAAGTTGTTTTATGATAAGCATATCCTTAGGAAAGACTTTGTCCCATGAATGAAAGTACTCTTGTATGACTCTAAGCTCCATTTGTTTCAAGGGAAGCTAAGATCCCGATGGATTGGCCCTTATGTTATCTCACGTGTTTTTCCCTATGGTGAAGTAAATATTCAGGACCCTAAAAGTGGTGCTACCTTTAAAGTGAATGGCCAAAGATTGAAACAATTTCTGGAGTTGTCAAGAAGAGAAGATGTGGAGTGTCTGATACTCCGGGAGCCGAGTCCTGATCGGTGATTATGTTGAGATTATAGCCCGGGTGTACTTAGCACCTGACCTAATTTGCCAAGAATTTCTCTTCTCCTTTTCCTTTTTTCTCTTTTTGCCTTTTCTTTTCTTTTTGTGTAGTTGGCTATTTTTCTTTTTCTCTTTTGTATGTTGTATAGTTGTTTTTAAGTCATGTCCCTTTTATTTTTGCGTCTTGTTTTTTATTTATTTTCTTTTTAGGTTTTATTTTGGGTTTTTTGTTTCTTTCCACTCCCAATGAGGACATTGTGATATTTAGGTGTGGGGGTGGAGAAACCTTGAAAAAGTTTGAAAAAATTGAAATTGAAAAAATATTGAAAAATTGAAAAAATCCTTAAAAAAATTGAAACTTTAAAAATTCTTAAAAATTGAAAAACTTTGAAAATCCAAAAAGATTTTTGTTTTGTTTTTGGGAAGCATGGTGCTATTCTGATTAGCTTAAATCCCCTGTGCTTTGATTATTAGTTTGTATGTAAGCATGATCTACATGATAGGTCTCCGTCCTCTGTGTGTCATTCTAAGCCTAATTCTAACCCCAATTGTTCATTATTGATGTGTAATCCAATCCCTATTTATACCTTCATCATTTTCTTAAGGTCTTAGTTTTCCATTATTGGCTCTCCGACTTGTCTTTGGCGTGATTACTTTGTTGTTTTTGTTTGCATTGAAGAAAAAAAGAGAAGAGGAAAAAATAAAGAACGGGAAAAAAATGAAGAAAAATGACAAAAAACAGAAGGGGAAAAAAAAAGAAAAGAAAGGAAATGAAATAAAATTAGGAATGACAAGTGTCCCTTTGAAGCATGTACTACTGAGTGTTATCCTTTGAGGCAATACTGCTACTGAAAATCTTGCTTGCTATGTTAATAAATCAATATTGTAGTTTGTGTCAGTCAAGTGGAATTGAGTTTGATTATGGTAAGCCTAAGCCCTAGGATGATGATGCACTTGCACACGAGCACTAGGATGGATTCAGAGTCTTGATGTACAGTGGGGTGAAAAGTTAGTGCTTTGGTGTCATTCATAGGGTAGCAAGCCTTGATGAGTACAATCCTGTTTATTGCAGGCCAATATCATTGCTACATGGGTGATTTAGTTTATTAGAATGTGTATATATCTTTCCCCAGTTTTGTACATATTAATTTTTGAAAAAAAAAACCAAAAAAAAAGATTTTTGAGTTTCTGTTTATGTCTTCTTTTAAAGATTTTGTGGATATATCTTCTGCAAATCCTCACAAGACCTTACTCGTCTACTAGGGGTGACCTAGGGGTTTAAAGAGCTTGTTGTACATGCTAAGTGCAATTGTGATTCCTATGAAAGTGAGTTAGGATTTTATTTTCTTTTTTAGGATTTTTAGTTTTGTTTTACTCGAGGACGAGCAAAACTTAGGGGTGGGGGTATTTGTTCAACCAGAAATTAGGTTAAATTTATACCCTTTATTATCTATTATTTACTCGAAATAAATTATTAGTTTAGAATTTAAATATATTTTTATTTATTTTGTAGAAATTTGGAAACTTGAAGAAAATGGCTTGCAAAAAGGAAGAAAAGATTGTTTGGATCAGACAATGGAACAATCGAGGCCCAGATCAGCAGCCTCCCTTTTTTCTTCTTTCACTAGGCCAAAGACCCATTCGCTCCTCCCTTTCCTTTATTTCCTTTTCTGTCACGGCCCAGTGGCCCGCGGCCCACTTATGTTTTTTTCTTTTCCCAGCCCAGCCTTTCCAATCTCCCCCTCTCACTCTTTCAGTTAAGGGCATGCCCTTTGCACGTGAGTAGCAGATTTCCCCTCTATCTCTCTTTCTTCTTCCTGAGTCCCACGGCTGTTTGCTGACCCAGAAAACTCGAAAAGAACAGAGCACGAAGCAATCTTTTCGCCTTCCCCATTTTCATCCTTTACTCTCTCTCTCCCCATATCATTTAAGCTATTATCATCACCATCATTCATTCATCAGTTATAAGAGTTGATTGAAGGGCAAATGAAGAGGGGGAGGGGTCGACGTTCTTCAGGGGCCTTTAATGGAGGGTCGAAAGCGGAGCTTTAGGGGAAGGCCAAAAGTAGAGCAGCAGCAGAGGAGTGTAGAGAGTAGAAGTAGTATTAGAATTTTCTTTCCTCAAGTTTCAGTTTTCATTTTTGGTGTTTTCAGATCCTGTTTACAATTTCACAAATTACTATTATTGAGTTTGCATTCATTGAATTCGAGTTAAGCTTTTTGATTTGGTTGGAATAGTTCTGATTTGGGTTCGAATTAATGTGGTTAGTGAATGAGATTGATTCAGTTTAGTGGTACTTGGCTATGGCGATGCGAAAGTTCTTGGTTGTACCTTTATTGCTCTTATTCAGATCCTGTTATTACTATGTTGTCTTGCTTCTGATCTGGATTTATGCTCAGTCAATTTTGGGTTCGATTACTCTGTTTCATGCTTGTGTTCACTTTCCCTCTGTTTCGTTTATTTAGGATCCAAGAAAAGTTACAGATGAGTGTTGGTGGGCTAAAATTGTTCACAGATTGGTGGTTCATCCTATTTTGGTCTTTACAAATTAAAGTTCACAAGTTCCATGAATTAATATTGTTTGTTTAGTTTTAAATTAGTTTAGAGTTTTTGGTAACCAAATTTCATAACCATCCCTGAGGACGACATCCGTAATTACTATAACGAAAACCGTGCACTTACGAAAATTTACAACATCTAGCTACAGGGCAAAAGGTCTCATCATAGTTAAAGCCTTATTCTTGGCTGTAGCCCTTAGTCACTAGTTCAACCTTGTTTCTAACCACGTTACTTGACCCATTTGGCTTGTTGCTAAATACCCATTTGGTTACAATGATTGGATATTTATTAGGTCGAGTGTCAAACTGGCTTAGTTCTTCTTGCATAGCTAAGAATGATAGTCTTCAAGAGCTTCTTGAGGTCGCTTTGCTTTTATGGCAAGCACAAATGCAGGAAAAGTACATAAATCTCTAAGAGAAGAATGAGTTCTTATACTTGAGTTGAGATTTGGTATGATATTATTTATATGTTCATGTTTAAGGAATCTGTAGTCTCCCATTGGTTCTTGGAGATTTGGATCAGTGCGTGCTTCTTGCCTTGCTTTTAATTTGACTTCTTGCCTTACTTTAGAGTTCTTAGTGTTTTCAACTTTAGGGGTCTTGACAATATTTTCTGATTGGTTCAATGCACCTGAAGGTAAACTCTAAGCTATAGTTTGTTGGATTCAACTCTTTCTTCTTTATCATTTTCAAGTCCACTGAGTTTGAGATCCTGAAATGAAATTAAGCTAATGATCCTATCATTTTCTTCAACAAACACTATATGAATGCTTTCTTCAGCCATTTTGGTTCTTTTTTATGTACTCCATATGTTTTACTTATTAAGAGTATCCAACTAAGATACCTTCATAACTTCTTACATCAAACTTCCTAAGATTTTATTTTCCATTGATGTTAATGAAGCACTTGCTGCCAAATGCTCTGAAGTATGGAACCTTTGGCTTATTTCCTTTAAGGAACTTGTACAGAGTTCTCTTTAGGATATGTATGATAAAGCATATGTTGAGAACATAGCTGTCAATGTTCATAGCTCCAGTCCAAAAGCACTTTGGAAGATATCTTCACATAGTATTGCTACGGTGACATCCGCCAAGGTTTTATAATGCCCTTGCTTCCCTAGGAGGAATATTACATCACCAAGACACCATTATGGAATCCTTAAGGCTAAATTAAAAATTACAACTAAATTTAAAAGACTTATGAAATGGGAAAGTATGGGAAAATTTCCTTTCTTTTGTTTCTTTAAACAAAAAGAAAGTCGTTAGGTCTCACTTGAATAGTCATACTAAGCAAGAACTAAAAATTAGTCAACCCAATAACGCACTATTAGGAAATAATTATGTTTCTTACTCCATGAGTTATCCCCTCGGAGTTTGCATCGCTTATAATAAGGAGCCACTAAAATAGAAAGGAAAAAAGTTTTCATGGGCCATACACTCAGACATCAAACTAACTTATATCACTCTTACGGGAATGTTACTAGATGTTTAGGGGTGGGATATGTGGCATTAACCCTAAAGAGAACAATGAAGCCAAACTAACAATGTATTATAAAATTACAAATCCAAAAGATATAGCTCAATACCAATCAAATAACAAAAGGAGCATTTGAACAAAATGAAGCAATGTATCAACATCCCCTAACATATAATAACAAATAAAGAATTATTCATCCATGAAGATGAAACTTACTCCAAACCTGGAAAAAGGGAGAAAAGAGGGGGTGAGCAAAATGCATGCTTATTGAATAACTAACACTCTCAAAACCCAAATATTGGCACATCATTCATTACATAATAGCACTCAGATACTATTGGTATATTGGTAGGATATGCATACTAGTAGTATAGGATAAGAAATTACTTTTGTAAACTTTCAGTATAATGAAAATGAAAACTCGATTCTACTGGATGCTAAATAAAAAGTTCATAAAAATGGCACATTTGCACCATGTAAAGCATTTTCACTCACCTATAAGCTAGACACATGCAAACAATGTGAAAACACATTTTCAGTTTCAGCTGAATGAAACTGAAATCCCTTTTAGAACACTACCCCACACTTCACTTATTTGAGTTAAAACTCATTCCTAGGGCATTTATTTGTTGCTAGTCATTAGCTCCTTCTTAATACAATGAAATGCATACCCTCTAGACACTTAGGGTCCTAGGACACACTAAATTCTGTGATGTACCTTACCCTCGTCTGGATAATATTAATTTGAAACGCATTAGGTTAAATTTTTGGAAACCTAAAAATGCATTAGGAATTCCATGGCCTGGAACCTATAAGCTACACAATTATTTGGACCCCAACCATAATCCGAAGCCCTCAAATCATTCACAACAACAAAGTGTTTTCCCATGAACAAGAACTTTCACAAGAGAATTCATTTTTTAAATCTTTAACTATTCAATGAACTTTATTTAGAAATTATAATAATTTCAAAAACTTGATAGAGCATCCCAAGTAATAGAATAGCCATAACAATATGAACATGCTTCTATAAAGCCTAAACACACATTTGGGAAAATAACTTTATAATACAAGTTTACACATTGAGAGCCTATCACCTTCTTGATCTTGCATTCAGCACAATTTACACGTCCTTAACAATGAAATAATTCAATAAAGCATCTCAATTACGATAAAAGGAATGCCATGGAGAAGTCACACGAGCATTCACAAGGCCATCAATTACTTAGCATAAATGAAAGAGCTTCTAAAAGTTTCTAGGCATAATTCTCTTCCTCGATTCTCGCTATTTGGCTTAGTAATGTGAATCTAACCATATGATCATTGTTTACTCCAAAATTAAAGAAACTATTTATCTAAAGCTTCTTCACTTAAGACCCATGCCCAAGTCTTTTCCAAAGGCTATTGTCACCATAATATTTTCAATTATTCAACATCAAACCCAAGTTAGTTAAGAGGGTTCTTAGCATACGTAAACTCCTTTTTTTTCCAATCAAAGTTTCTACTCTTTTTTTTACCATTCTAACTTAACCCCTACTACCACATGCAATTTGACATTCTTTAAGCCATAAACCATTGAAATTGTAGTCCTAACCTTTTTCACATAATTCCAACAATTTGGTCGTATAAAGTTTATAGTTATTCGAAAAAGTATAGTTCCACTACTTAGTCTTAAATTCCCAAGTAGACACTACCACATCCCATAATTTCTTAATTTTCATTAAAACCCTAACTATCAACATTGTGTCCTTCCTCTGCTTAAAATTATTTCAACTAAATATACTCTAGACACTACCCATAGTCAATATAACCCAAAATCAATTTAATTTCAAATTGATATAGTTTAGGGAGAGAGTTACGCACTTGAGAATTTTGGTTAAAAAGGCTAAAATTGCAAGATCTAGATGTTGCTTGAGTTCCTCCTTCTTCCATAGTTCAAGCCCTTTTTTTTTCTTCCTCCCTTTCTCTTTCTGCTTCCTTTCTTTTTTCCTTTTTTCTTCCTCTCTTTCTTTGTCTTTTTTTTGGGTGTTGTGGTTGTGTGTGTTCGCTGTGTGAGTGCGTTGTGTTTATGTGAGTTGTTTTGTGTTTATGTGAGTTGTTTTATGTTTGTGTGAGTTGTGTTTCCCTCAAAGCAACACCACCCTTCTATTTTCTTTTCTTTTTGAATGGTTGATATGTGGGAAATCCCCACCCACACAAAGTTTCTTCCCCTTTTTTTCACTACCAAACTAATAATTAAGTCAGGAAAATATAAACAATTGGGGTTTGACCCGATTCAACTAATATTAACTAGAATTTGAGCCATATAAATAAAATCACATAATCTAAATTTCAAAATTAAAATGTCCATCTAAATCAAAAATAGTTATGAACAATTATTTTACCTAAAATAAAATATGACATAATTAGAAATTTAACTAATGAATCAATTAAATTAAACTAACTGATTTAATTAGCTAGACTGAAATTTCATGGTCCTCACACTCTCCTCCACTTAAGAAATTTTGTCCTCGAAATTTTGGATACCTGTAACAAAGGGGATGGGACACTTTTCTCGCATCTTATGTTCAAGCTCCTAAGTTCCTTGAGCCACTTTGGGATGCTTCCATAGAACCTTTATATAAGGTATAGTTTTGTTTCTTAGCTTCCTTTCTCTCCATTCCAAGACAAATATCGATTCTTTTACAAAGCTAAAATTCTCTTTGATTTGAAGGGGTTCATAGCAGATTAAGTGATCTACATCATCCACATATTTACATAGCTTGGAAACATGAAACACCTTGTGTATGCCTTGAAGCGAGGGTGGTAAGGCCAATTGGTAAGCCACCGATCCAACTCTTTGTAGGATTTCAAATGGCTCGATGAACCTAGGGCTAGCTTACCTTTTTGCCTAATTCTTAGACTCCCCGTAAGAGGTGAAACCTTTAGGAATACATGATCCCCTACCTCAAAGTCCAACAACCTTCTTATTATGTCTGCATAACTCTTTTGTCTATTTTGAGCTACTTGTAATATTTTTTGATGGTTTTAATCACCTCTTTAGTTTGGTCAATCAACTCTACTATAGATGGTTCTGTTTCCCCCACCTCATCACAACAAAAAAGGCATCCTATAACATCGTCCATACAAACTTCGAATGTGGCCATACTGATGCTAGCATGATAGCTATTGTTGTAGGCAAACTCCTCTAGAGGTAAGTTACGATCCCAGCTACTCGTATAGTCTAGGGCACAAGCCCTTAGCATGGCCTCTAAGGTTTCGATTGTCCTCTCTGACTACCCATCTATGTAAGGATAAAAAGCTGTACTTAAATGTAGTTGAATACACATTGTTGCTTAAAATCCATTCCAGAATTTGAAAGTGAACTCAGTATCTCTGTCTGACACAATGCTAAGGGGCACACCAAGTTATTTGACTATCTCCTAGACATAGAGATTAGTGAGTTGCCCTTAAGTGAATGTGATCCTGATGGCGAGAAAATAACCAGGTTTGGTTTGTCTGTTGACCATTACAAAATGCCATTATGGCGCTTAGTGGTCTTAGGTAGATCGATGATGAAATCCATGACTTTACTCTTTAAAGTCAAGCACTTAGCCACAAAATCTACCACATCTCTTTTCATCCCAATCTACCAAGGGTTAGTTCTCAAGTTATGGTACATTTTAGTACTCTTAGGAGGAGTAATGAGAGTAGAACTATGTGCTTCTTCCATCACTTCCCTCTTGAGTTCTGTGACATGTGGCACACATAATCTTCCTTTAAACCAAAGCATACCCTCGTTGAGGTGAAAGTCTTTGATCTTTCCCTCTTCAACTCTCTTCTTGATCTTTCCTTCTTTACCCAGTCCTTCTTAATCTGATCTACTAAAGGCATGGCTAATTAAAGTGCTACTAAATCTCCTCTATCTCTAGGAAAAACATATTTACAGTTCTTCAAACCCTTTTAAAAGCTTCTTTTCTTAATCAAGTAGATATGCAAATGACCCCGTTGATTTCCTGCTTAAGGCATCAGCAACCACGCTCACTTTTCGCGAATGATACTGATGTCCATGTCATAATCCTTCGAAAGTTCTAACCACCTTCTTTGCCTCATGTTCAACTTTTTTTGGGTGCAAATGTACATAAGGGTCTTTTGGTCATTGTAAATCTCGCACCTAACTCCATATAGAAAATGCCTCCAAATTTTTAGAGTGAACACCACACTCGCTAACTCCAGCTGATACGTGGGATAATTCTCTTCATACGGTTTTCATTGGCGTGAAGCATATGCAATTACCCTCCCTTTTTTTGCATGAAAATGCATCCTAAACCCTTTTTAGAGGCATCACAATAGATCACAAATCCATGAGTCCCTTCGAGAATTGCTAATATTGAGGCTGACACTAGCCTTTTCTTTAGTTCGTAAAAACTCTACTCACATTCTTCACACCATTCAAACTCAGTGTTTTTTCAAATCAACCTGGTAATAAGCAAAGCAAATTTGAAGAAGCATTTCATAAATCTCCTGTAATAGCTTGTCATAACCTGGAAACTCCAAACTTTTGTCATAATTGTGGGCCTAGGAAAATTCAATATTGCTTCCACCTTAGTGGGTTTAATGATATCCCATCCTTGGTCACTACATGACCCAGGAAAAACGGACTTGTCCAGCTTAGTGTAGTTCTTAAATGTTTAGCATGCTCCTCCTTAGATCTAGAATAGATCAAGATGTCATCAATGGAAACCACTGTAAACTTATCCAATAAGGCTTAAATACACTGTTCATGAGATCCATGAAGAAAGTTATGGCATTCATTAACCCGAAGGGTAATAATAGGAAGTTATAGTGTCCATGTTGGGTCCTAAATGTGGTTTTAGGAACATACACTTTTTAATTTTCAATTGATGATAACCTTAGGTCAAATTTGTAGTACACTACTAATCCTGTCAACTGACTCAATGAATAATCTATCCTTGGTAGACGATATCTATTCTTAATAGTCACTTTATTGACTTCTTTATAATCAATACATAGTCTTAAACTTCCATTCTTCTTCTTAACAAAGAGTACTGACACTCCCTATAGAGACACACTAGGTTGGATTAACTTTCAATTTAGCCAACTCTATTATTGTCATTCGATAAGCAGCCTTAGATGTAGGAGTTATACTAGGCACTAAATCAATGGGGAACTCAATTTCCTAATCTGGCGGTACTCCAAGGACTGCCTTAAATATCTCGAGAAATTCGTTTCCTATAAGGATTTCACTTATGTTGGGCTCAACAGAAGTAGTCACCTCTATTGAACATAGGTATCCCTGACACCCTTTTCTCATCATCTGTAATGTTTACATAGTGGAGATGATTGAGATTGCTTTGAGGGTTGCTCCCCTTATGTTTAAGCTTCTCTCCCTTAGTAGTAGTAAGATATATTAGTTTTCCTTTACAATCAATGGTCACCCAATACTTAGCTAGCTAGTCCATCCCTAAAATAACATTAAAGCCTTGGATCTCAATTTTCACCAAGTAAACATGAAGGTCCTTTCCATTAACACTCAAAGGACAAATTCTAAATATAACATCAACATATAGAATAGAACCCACTAGGGTATTTGCTCACAATAGATGAGGGTTACAAAAGAATGACTTACACCAGAATTAAATAGAATATGTGTACAAGTTTTGTTAAGAAGCAAAGTACCTAACATGACACCATTAGGATTTTGCTCTTGGTTTCCACTGAGATGCAAAATGCGGCCTACGGGTTAAGGTTTCTTGCCTTCTTTCTTACTAGGAACGGGAGGGCGACCTTATGGCATACATTGCTATGGTTGGTAGTTTAGCCTTTGAGTGGTGCCTCGGTAGTTCCATTTCGCTTTTGGGCAATTAGACACTAAGTGCCTAAATTAACCGCAACCATAATATCGTACCCGAGCGCCTTTACAAGGTCCAAACTGGCAGCAGAAGCACTTGTCACAGAGCTTCCTTTCCCTGCTGACACTTTCACCAGCGGGCGGGTGTTGCAGTATAGTTTTAATATCGTTCCCATGGAGACCAAATGTAATCTATTGTGTTTTTATTTGTTATAGAAGGCTAAGCAATCAAATTCCAATAGGTTTTCTCAACTATCATTATTTAACTATTGGGAAATAACATCTAGGGAATTGTTTCGCCTAGTAAAGTGTTAGATCATTAGACTTAAGTATGCACTTTACCTAGAGTTAGATAATTCGAAGGAGCCTAATCAAATTAAAAATTCAATCTTTTCTTTTGAAACAAACTAAATTGCCTAGACTAATCCAATTAACATTCTTTTACATATTCTTGTTTTTAGTTGATTGCTAGGATTTCCTCTCAATAAACAGCTCTCTTTCAAAAATTGTTAAATTAAGTTCTAACTTGTTGTTCTAATAGTGAGTTTCTCCTTTCAATATATCAGTGAACTATCTAGTATAAGTAAGCAAATTTGGCCAAAAATGTACTCACAACAGTTCATCCATAAGATATAGAATTCAAACACACCAGTTTAGATAAAGCATAAGTATTGAAAATTAAGGATCTAACATCAACACCTTAGGTGACAAGTCCATAGATTAAGTAAAATGCCTCACACAAAATAAAATTAAGAACATCTAAACAAGAGTTTAAGAAGAGATTAGAAGGAAAGAAAACTTAGCAACAATGGTAGTCTTTAACGGTTTCCCAATCTCAAAGCCTCAAAGTGTCAATCTTCCACTTTAATTCCCTTTCTTGATGCAAAGAAAACTTAAAAATTCTAAAACTAATGATAGAAGTGAAATAGAAATGAGTGATAGGTGCTTTTGCTCTCCTTCTTCTGCAGCCGAAAAACCCTATTTAAGCATGAGCTCAGCCGTCCTTGGTAATCCCCAATTTTGACTGAGCTCATATTCCCTTTTTGGTTCATTTTCCCTAACTCTCCCTTGATTTAGAGGGATTTGACCATATAATGCCTCTTCTAAAGTCGTTGCCTTATTTTAATCCCTTTTCTGACTTTTTGAAGGTAATTTCAAGATATTCAAGGAAGAAGGGGTAGCTAAAGCCTAGAAAAAGGCAAGGCGAGAGCAAGGATGATCACCCAAAGGCCTGAGGGGAGCAAGTGAGCAAGGCAAAGATGAAGTTTTCAGGGCACAAGGACGGGCAATGGCCGTCACACAGTCGACAGCTTGATCGTTGCTCACCTACAATTTTCCAGGAGATGGCGATGGCCGTCGTCTTCACGACAGGCAGGCAATTGTCATGTCATTAGACACCCCTGCTGGGCGACGGCTAGGGTGTCTCCAGGACGACCCTTATCGTATTTTCCTAGTTTACTTAGCATATAAATAACCCATTTTGCCTAATTACGAGCATGTTTGATTTTCCTCTTATAAAATCACTTTAAACACTTTCAAGGCATAATTTTAGGGTTAAGATTAGGGTTCTTGGGTTTTTGTTGATTGAAGATCTTAAACACTTTCATTCTCCATTACATTAATCTAAGCTTGTTCTTCTTTCTCTCTCTTTTCCTTTTTAGTTAGTTTTGTTTACCATATTTGATCATGCTTGGTTATGATTGTTGGATTGTTGAGATGATGATTAGTGAGTAGTTTCCTCAACTTGGGTTGGGGATTAGAAGCTAGGATGGCATAATAAACTTCATGTGAACTTATCTTCCTTAATTTCAAAGTTACTTAGGGGTCTCATTCTGTACACACCAAGTGTTTGATGAAATGCTCAGAAGAACATTTCATTCGATACTTAAGGTGAATAATCACACCGAGAGGTGAGTATTCGCCTTTTGTGGATAGAAGAAGAGAGAACAAGTCTTGGGTATGAAAATAACCCAAGGCCTTGTTAGGTGCAAGTTGGCCATATTCCACCTCAAGCTTTAAGCCCCCAAAAAATAGGTGGGCGTGGTGATTAAGGTTACCCTTGCTCTTCGAAAGGATGTTTGGGCAGTCTTAAACAAGCCAATCACCCCCTTTATGAATCATTTATCGATTAAGTCAAGTTCAGGAATCCATGCCTAGTATGAATAAGTAGTTACTAGTGACTAATCCCTCAACCCAACTTCTTCCCCTAATTGAATTTTAGACTACTATTTTGCCTAACCTTTGTTTCTTTCACTCTCAAACTTGTTCTTCGCCTCTCTG
Organism: Carnegiea gigantea; assembly: GCA_029747015.1. Taxonomy (NCBI): domain Eukaryota; kingdom Viridiplantae; phylum Streptophyta; class Magnoliopsida; order Caryophyllales; family Cactaceae; genus Carnegiea; species Carnegiea gigantea. Next base: position 558,202 of record JAKOGI010000305.1, on the reverse strand, counting down.
GATTCAACCTAGTCACTAAGTTAGGTATCCTAAAGTCTTGTTCTCAGTGGACAACACCCCAAGTACGCGCTGATAAAGTATTCACTTGTGGTATAAATTTGAAGCTTATTTCTAAGCGAACAAGTTTTTGGTGTCGTTGCTTAAGATTACTTAGGTATCATAACTAAATGTGTGGTTGTATGCTAGAGTTTTGTTTTCATTTTGTTCCTTTGTTGTTATTCTTTCTTGAGTTGGCTTACCTCCTTTGGTAGTACTTGTTGTTACATGCACAGGAGAAGCCAAGGTTCGGGTGATTTGATTCCATTTAATCCCGAGATCGAAGCTACTCTCCGGGCTCTTTGACAGTGTGCGAGAAGTTAAATGAGGGAAGGAAGGCAAACTTAAGAAGCCAACATGGATCCCGCCACAACACCATTGAGGGACTTCATGATGCGGGATCCAAATGCCATTCCATCTAGCATTGTGAGACCGCCCGTTGAGGCTAATAATTTTCAGCTTAACCTGGCATTCATTACCCTATTTCAATAAGACCAATTTGGAGGGTACCCAATAGAGAACCCCAAGAACCACGTTGCTTCTTTCTTAAAGAAGTGTGACACTATCAAGATGAATGGGGTCTCCAACGATGCCATCCGGTTGATGCTATTCCCTTTCTCCTTGAAGACAAGGCCAAGTCTTGGCTTTTGAACTCGAATGCCAATTTGTTCACTACTTGAGATGGTCTCTCCAAAACGTTCTTGTGCAAGTATTTCCCTCCCAAGAAGACCGTCAAACTCCGAAATGATATCACCTCCTTCTCTCAAATGGAGGGTGAGTCTTTCTATAAAGCATGGGAGCTGTTCAAAGAGCTCCAATGGGAGTGCCCTCATAATGGCATCCCGGATTGATTGTTGGTGCAAACGTTCCATAACAGTCTTCAACAATCGATGAAGATCTCAATTGATGCGGTCGTCGAAGGTGCTCTTATAGCCAAACCCATCAATGAAGCCAAGTAACTACTTGAAGACATGGCATCTAATAACTACCATTGGGCAAGTAAGATGGAACTCCCCAAACGAGGCGGAAGGCATGAGGTTGATGCCTTTACTATGCTTGCAAGCAAGGTTGACACACTTTTCCAAAAGGTAGATCAACTTCAACCTACTCCTCCTCATGGTGGCAACCCTAGTGGGTCAATTGGACATGCTTGTGTTTGTGAAGTGTGTGGAATTCAAGGGCATAGTGGGAATGAATGTCGTCTTAGCCATTCATTTCAAGATCTCATCATTGAACAAGCCAATGCCCTCTACCACTACTCCAATACCTTTAATCTAGGTTGGAGACACCAACCCAACTTCTCTTATGAAAATCCAAATCCCCCTCCTCACTACCCTTCATAAAATCATCCTAACCTTCTTGGTTTTTAATACCGTGCCCCTAAATTTCAACCGCCAGAACCTCCACCTCAAAAATCTAACTCTAAGAGCATGATAAAGAGGTTCATTTAAACTCAAAGTAAGATAAATGAGGCTCTTGGTGAGTCCATGAGCCAACTCAATGCCAAGTTTGAGAGCTTGTCCACACACCAAAAGATGGTGGAGACTCAATTGGCTCAAATTGCCCAACAAGCGAGCCACTTATCTCGACCTCACAGTCACCTTTCGAGCCAATCAAAGGCCAACCTCAAGGGGCACATGAATGCCATTGCCTTAAGGAGTGGGTAGCAACTTGAAGGGCCACAAGGACCTCAATTGTAGGTGGATGAAGGGTTGCTCAAAGACAAGGATAAGAAAATATTGAAAGAAAATGATGATTTGGTCCCGAAAATTGGAGAGCAAGATAAGCATAAGGAGATCACAAAGCCTAGGCTGGTTGAGCCCTATCATCCATCAGTTCCTTTCCCTCAAAGACTTGCCAGGGGTAAACTTGAGGCTAAGTTTGGAAATTTTCTAGAGGTGCTTAAGAAATTACAAATCAATCTCCCATTCTTAGATATCATCTCTGAGATGCCCTCTTACGCCAAGTTCCTGAAAGAGGTGCTCTCTAACAAAAGGAAATTTCAAGAAAATATCATGGTTTCCCTCACGGAGGAGTGTAGTGCAATCCTCCAAAACAAGCTCCCTCCTAAGCTCAAGGACACGGGGACTTTTTCCATTCCTTGTGCTGTGGGGCATATCTCTATAAGCCGGGCCGTATGTGACCTAAGCCTTATGCCCCATTCAATATGCAAGAGGCTCCAAGTAAGGGAACTTAAGCCCACCACAATTTCAATCCAACTTGCAGATCATTCCGTAAAGTATCCCATTGGAGTTCTAGAAGATATGCCTCTTCAAGTTGGGAAATTCTTCATCCCTTGTGACTTTGTTGTCATGGAGATGGAGGAGGACGTTCAAATACCTATCATCCTAGGGCGTCCTTTCCTAGCCATGGCCAGTGCAATGATTGATGTCCAAAATAGGAGGCTCTCCCTACACGTTGGTAAGGAGAAGCTTGAATTTAATCTTTTACAAGCTATAGCTTCTCCTCCCTAGAGGATCCATGCTACTGGATTGATTTACTTGAAAAGATAGTACTTGAGGACATGGGAACTCCTAGCCCCCCTGGACCCTCTTAAGGTGTGCTTGATCGGGGTTTGTGGCAATGGGGTTGACCCTTACCCGGATGAAGAAATTGGAATCTATGCCAAGGTCTTCAACTTGGCCCAACCATACCTCCCTAGACACCAACTAAGGGAGGTTCTTAATGTGGAGGTTCAATCCTATATTGAAGACAAGAAGGGTGCCCTCAAGTTGGAATTAAAGCCCCTATATTCTCATCTAAGGTATGAATTTCTTGGTCCCAATCACACCTTTCCTGTCATTATTAGTGCTAAGCTTAGTGGCGCCTAAATTGAGAAATTGTTGTGTGTGCTTCAAAAGCATAGAGGCGTCATTGGCTATAGCATTGATGATATCAAAGAGATTAGCCCCTCATTTTTCATGCATTGAATTCTTCTTGATGATAAGCGTCGACCCTTTAGACAACCTCAGTGTTGTTTGGATCCTAATATGCAAGAGGTCATTAAGAAAGAAGTTATCGAGCTACTTTATGTCGGAATGATCTATCCAATCTTGGATAGTGATTAGGTTGAGCCAGTTCAGGTAGTTCCTAAGAAAGGGAGTATGACCGTTGTCAAGAATGACTGAGATGAGCTTATCTCTACTCGGACGGCACGGGTTAGCACATGTGCATTGATTATAGGAAACTCTCTGACTCCACTCGAAAAGACCATTTCCTCCTCCCCTTCCTTGACCAAATTTTGGAACGGTTAGCCACGCATTCTTTCATTTGTTACTTAGATGTATACTCGGGAGTCTTCCAAATACCCATCCACCTAAGTGACCAAGAGAAAACTGCTTTTATATACCCCTACAGGACTTTTGCACCACATCTCTAGTTACTGTTGCTTTGTATCCCTTCCTCATACTTGATCAAAGAGTTTTTGAAAGCTTTTTTAGAATGCCTTCAACTACTCTAACCTTCATGATGAGGTGTCACTTTAACATAGAAGTTTTGATGTATTTTTCTCTCATTGCTACGATCATATCCAAGACTTTCTCCTTTGAATGAGACACACTGAAATCTAAGTAATATATATCTAAATTTTCTTGTCCCTTAGTGAGTTTTACTAGAGATTTCTAAAAATTTTCATACTGAGCTTTTATTTCATCTTTGACTTTATGAAGCTTGTTAGCCAGGTTATAAGTAAGTTTGAAAACTTGCTCAACTCCATTTTTCCACCCCTCTAGTTCTTCTGGTAGAGTTTCAGCTTCTTTGCCAAAGTTATTCCACTCTTGTAAAATTCATCATAGAGTTACAAAAACTATTTTTTATTATCCTTCAAACAATTGCATTTTTTGCAATAATAAGTGCAGTTACCATATAAACTTTTTTTTTCATATTTTAAAAGAGCAATTCCTTTTTTAAAGGATCTAATTTTAAAAAAATATTCTTCTTTAGCATTAATGTGATGCACAATGATCCCGATTAAATCATCTGTAGATATTTCAGAGAAGCGTTATTATACATGCTAAGCGGAAGTACCTTCACCATCCCTAAGTATTGACTTTGCAGTACCCTAAAGACTCATAATTCTCCTTTGATTTTTTTTCATTAGCCATAAACGAGAGGTTGAAAACATCATCTTCTTCACTTTCACTACTATTAGAGTCACTGCATGTAATCATCATTACCTTTTTGCCTTTTCCCTTAGATATCTTCATCTCCTCTCCCTTTTTCAAGGATCAATAATCTTTCATCATCTGTGACCTTTGACATTTTTTGCAAGCCTCTTACTAACATCACAATCTCATCTTGTGATGTATGCTTCAGATTTGAAGTCATCTTGACTTTCAAGGTTCTTGATTGCTTCTTTTAAGCCTACCCCTATGTCTGTGAGGTTTCTTCTTTCTCTTCCTATATGTGGATCTTATATGTCAAGAGTTTGCCTATCAGATCCTCCAACGTTAGGGTCTTCAGGTGCTAAGCTTCTTCAATGGTTGTCACCCTAGATCTCGATTGGTTTAATAAGAGACTTCTCAGCAAGTTCCTGGTCATCTTATCATTTGTATAGATTTCTCTAAGAGACTTGAGATGGATGACAATGTCAGCAAATCTGATGTGTGTTTCTTAAGGAGCATCTTAAAAAGCTTTGGTCTATATAGATACTTATCTTTGATTCTCTTACTTGGTTTGTGCTTTGTATGCAGTTCACCAAGATATCCCACACTTCTTTAGTTGTTTCATAAGTAGAGATTATGTTATACTCATTAGTATCTAAATCACAATATGGAGCATTAAGTGCCTTGTAATTTTCCATAAGTACGCTAAATCAGCCTAGAATGAGGTAAATAGGGTAATAGAAGATAATGCAATGTAACATATACACATAATTTATAGTAGAGTATAGCGAACTCAAGGACGTTACATAATAAAATTAAGGTCACTGAAATAGAAAATCAAAGCTCATGGACTATTTTCATTAGGTTCACCCTCACCTAGGCTACTTCCTCTTCTAAGGACCATACCTTAAAATTCAACCAATTTGTATTAATCTACTCCAAGATAATACAATCTGCAAGTGTCCACCCAAGGACTTCTATGGCAACATTCTCTTTAGACCTCTTAAAGACATTTATCTGAAGTCCTTACTAAGGAAGGATGACTATGTCAATAAGTCCTCTTACATACAAGCAAGATTCTCTTAACATTCTTAACTCACAAGGATTCTTAAATGTGTGTGCAAAGATTACAATTATTTGAAAATTAGTCACTCAAGAGTACAATGACATTTAAAATATGAATTACACTTCTAATTCTTGTGTGTTGTATACTCTTCTTTATTAGTAGAGGTAAATATTCATAGAGTTAAGCAATGGATCGCTATAAGAAGTTGAAGGAAATAGTTGTTATATGTTTCATGATATTCCTTTCAATGCTTTTCTAATGATATCAACTAATTCAATGGCCTTGATGTCAGTTCACTTTTTTGATAATTGCTCAATCAGGTCTTAGCGTCTAATGGTCAAAGAGGTGGTTCTTTAGCCATCATTTAATGTGCTACCTATTGCATCAATCATTTAATAAGGCAGATACAACTCTTTTATATTCCCTTATTTATATCTTCTAGTTTTTAATTAGTTGACCTACAACCATCCCTTTTAAAACAAGTGTTTTTGGCCCCTCCCTGATTTGGGATTATTTTCAATGCACTTTCTGAACTTTGCAATTCTAACTAGGTATTATATTATGAAAACCATAGAGTTAATCTTGCTCTCTTGAAGATTGTTCAATAAATAATTAGCATTATAACTAAGTAATTATATTGTACTTAATTTAACTAATCGTGTTTTTCATATTATCATAATTGGTAAATCATTATCTCTTAAGAAGCAGGATGCATAGCAAAATTTTACGCAAGTAGTGGATATTTGGCATTACCATAATTTATCTTATGTTTCCTCATCATTGAATTGCATGTGTTACGGTAATTTTATTTAATGATCACATACATGCTAATTATAGAATACCGTAATTCATAAGAGTAGTATAAAAGTCATTTTAAACTCAATTCAATTTGCACTAATTTCAATGCTTTGACAAGGGTTCATTTCTCACAAGCATGTCAAGGTCCTTAGTAAAAAGAGTTCAAGGCAATTGGCTGACTTTAAAGCTTTAGACAGTTAGTTTCCCAATTATCTTGTTAAGCAAGTTACTTTGAAAAGATGAACACATTACAAAAGTTTAGGCACTCGTTCAAGCAAGATCTCACGACCTGTTTTGAAAATGCCTTTGAAATCAAACTTATAATATCACATAAGCCATGTAGTCACATCACATTGAGTTGATTCTTTATCGTACATGTGTGTATATAAACAGACATACTCATACGTGTGTACATACACTCACACGTACACATGTACACACATACATATGCATATACACACATGCATAGATATAGATATTTAAATGCATATACATATATATTTATATATAAAATATAGCTTATGTATATGTATGTATGATGTTTGTATGTATGAATATGTGTATATATATATATATATATATATATATATATATATATATATATATATATATATTATATATATATATATATATATATATATATATATATACATACATACATACATACATACATACATACACACACACACATGTATATATATATATATATATGTGTATATATGTGTGTGTATGTATGTGGGGTGTGTCTATTTGAAAGTGAAGGAGGATTATTACTTCAAACAAAGAGATATGAAAGGTAGGTACATAGTAGGGTTAATTTCACACCTTCCTCCGGCTAACACAGAACTATATATGGCATGCCCTATTCAAAAAAATACCTAGGCAATATCATTTGCTAAGTTAGAAAAAAAATTATATATTTTCTTGTTCTTGCTACCTCAAATGGATATTCGACTAAATCTTATGAATAGGGATGTTTGCTAATCTATTTTTGTTTGAGCAAATCCTACAGCTTCTCTCATTCTAAAAAGTGTATGTTGTGGCTACTAAAGCTGATTATGCTATATGCTTCACAGCATTGTTGCAAGTGCCTTTGTATTAAACCAGGCCATAATTGACTCCTATGCCTACCATGGATTGATATGTAACCAATAACAAATAATCCCTAAATTGTGGAGGAAAAACAACATTCATAAATGATGTGCTTATGGCTCTTATCTTCTGTATGAAACAGATTACATCTAGTGTTTGCAGTACACCCATTCCCAATCTTTTTATCCTTCATGAGGAGTCTCTAATGGGTTGTAAGCTAAATGTGAAAGAGTGTCTTGGCACTGCAATGATATACCATACCAGCTTACATCCTTCTCATTTTGTTGCATCAAGTAAAGTAATATATCCTTTCTTTATCTTATAACCATTGGGTTGGGTTTTCATCATCTATTGCAGTTCTTCCCTAGATTTAAAAACTTTTTGAATTAACCATGATGCTTGACATAGAAATTTTGCATCCCTAGCTCCACTCTTTTTTATATAATAGCTGCAAATCTATTTGATCCCAAATCTACCTTTCAAGAAACATAAGGACCATAAAATTTTGCCCACAATTTCCATATTCGACAAGTGCATATTAAAGATTCCAAAACCCTTACTAGCTTTAGGCTTCCATATTTTTTCCCATGGAATAAGAGCCTTCTTACTATCTGAGCATTTGACAGTCCATGAGGATGTTCTGCACCTCCAATAACCTTGATCACTGCCTTTGGGAATATAAAGAATTGACCCCGCAAAACTTCGGCCGATGTAATTACTGATTAAAGTAATCGCAGTCTTCCCGCATATGATAGTAATAAATTTGTCTAAGTTAATAAACATGCAGTTACTTTATCCACAAAGGGAGCTCATTGGGCCATCAAGAGTTTCTGCTGGTGAGCAGGACACTGAGATGTCCTTTATGTATATTTGTTACTTGTAAAAAATGTTATTGCACCATCTAAAGTATACCTCTGAAGAATACTTCTATCTTCTCTAACACTGCTAACAAATAAGAAGCCTTAGCAAAGTTGTTAAAACATGTGAATAATAACTCTACAAATGTAATCTCCTCTCTAGCAAAGGAGAGCAAATCACCAACAAAAATAATTTGTGTGAGGTTCAATTTTTCACATCAAAGATGATAATTAAAATCCGGCATATTAGCAACTACATGCAAGTCTTTGAGTAGGTATTCCATTATGATGGTGAACATTTTATAGGGTGAGATAAGGTTCTCTCGATAAAACCCTTTCATAGCATCAAATGGGGGGAGACATTCATTATTAAATAATATGCTATGCTTATATTTGCATAAATCAAGTCAAATAATGTCAATAGGAAACCCAACCTTAGCATTACCTTTCACAAAAAGGGCACTACACTAACTCATAGACCTTCATAAGATCGACCTTGAAAACACAACTTAGAGAGATACCTTTTATCTTTTAATGTTTTACTAATGCAAAGGGTAGAAGGAGATTATCGTACTATATATAACCATGATAAAAGCGTATTGAGATTCATAAATGATATGAGGGAGCACCTTTTTTCAATCTATTTGCCAACACATTTGATACAGCTTTTTGTACTACAGTACAGTATGATACATGCCTATAATCCCTCACCCTCAAGGGTTGTTTGACTTTGAGTATGAGAGTAATAGTGGAATAATTCACACCTTTGAGAAGTTTGTGAGAAGGAACTCCCCTACAAATGCTACCATGTGACTCCTAATGATATTCCATGACTTTTTTTTAAAAAAAACCTATAGTGTAACCATCAATCATTGGAGCTTTGTCATCTCTAATTTCCTATAAAGCTTGTTTAACTTTAGCTTCTATTATATTCTTACGTAGTGGCAATTGCTAGTTAAGAGCATGTTCTTCTTGACTTATCATATGTACTTATTATTAGCAATCAACAACTTTAGCACGATTCATAAACTTTTAGCACAATTTCGCATAATTCACACTATTAAGTATTTATTGAAAAACCTCATTTACATTTTCTTCAATGGTTCAACTTATTTTAGCATGTTTTAACATGTTTGAGTATGGTTCAACATGTTTCAACATGATTTATCGTGTCTAAGAAATAAGCATCAATAGGTACTTCTCATAAATCAAACATGACATGCCTTAAACGACACCCTTTCCCCTGTATGCATAACAATTAGATCAATCATTTAGAGCTCAGGTTGATAACCACCGATCATGCCCGCGAAGAAATCATTAAACATCTATTTGATTCTACGGTGTGATGATCCTGCTCCCCAGCTTCAATAAATATATATTGGTCCTTGCACTTCTAGCTTTGAGACTAGCATGAAAAAACTTTGTGTTTGCATCACCCACTTTTACCCAATGATGCCTTCATTTATTCCTTAAGATTTTCTCCTCTATTATTAGCAGTTTATTCATATTAACTGCTGAAACCATCTCCTGATATATTAAAGCTTAATCAAAAGGTATAGCCTATAGGCTTAAATGAACTTAGCCAAGTCCAGTATGAATACCTTAATCTTCTGCTCAAGATTATAGGCGTGAGTGTGTCCCAATTTTTGCCAAGCTTGCTTTATTTGCTTAAGCCTTGTTGAGATCTTATAGGATGCATACCCTTTCATATATGTTTCCTAAGCCTGTTACACTATAATGATGAACATTGGGT
>JAKOGI010000305.1:535997-543497 GCA_029747015.1 Carnegiea gigantea | reverse complement strand
CATGGATAGTTATTGGTGAATTTAAACACACCAAACCATTGGCTTTTAGTGATGCTATTTTCTCCATTAGGTATGACAACCAGAATTGGATGAATATCGTGCACATTGCTTACTTTACTCAAGTCACCTGTCATGCGATATGAGGCACCATAATCTAATAACCAGTAATCTTTACATACAAGTTTATCATAACCTAATTTTTAAGCCTTAAGGAGACTTAACAACTACTTCGCTTTATCAATTGAGGCTAATGGAATTGATGGGCAAGTACATTTTGCTTGCAACTAACATTATTCTTTCATGCCTTCTTAAACTGCATAAGCTGTAGCTGAACCTCTACCATGTCCTGTAGTTCTGCATCCTCCTCCTCCTCCTCTTCCCCTTCCTCAACCATGTTCACCATCCGTTGTGCGCTAAGCAGTCGATATCAATTAATTCGAAATAATTTACTTCTTACCAATTTTTTCACAATGTTTTTAGGTTCTTTGTTCCCCTTGAGATTGGGATAGCTTGGACGAGCTTATAGTAAACACAACAATCATCTTAGGTTTGTTTTCACACTGGGTCATCACCTTTTTGTGATTCTGCTCTTGCATCACCATATTGAAAATTTCATGGAGAGAAGGAAGAGGTTCTTAAAATACAATGTAGCTCCTAATTTGCGAGAATTAATCATCATCCAACCTCATCAAAAATTGATGGTCTTGTCTTCTTCATGCATTTTGATTTTTTTCTTAGCTGCCTATGCACTAGCATCCCTAATAGGTCCAAATTGGGACCTTAATATCATTGTTTAATTTATTGCATAAATTTGATAACTTGGAATAGAAATCTCGACCATCAAGAGCCCCTTATTTACAATCTATAATCGATGTCTTCAATTGATGTATCTTCGATGCATTAGCTATTAAGTACCTTTGCTTTAAATCTTTCCACATATCATGAGCAATTTTTGAGTAGGCCACACACAAATGAAGCTTTGGCTTCGTTATATTAAGGAGCTAAGAACAGAGCATGGAACTAACCATATCCCAACATCAGCTTCAGAAAAGTCTTCATATTTTGCGTCTGCGAGTTAGGTTAGGGTTTCTTCAATGAACCTTAATTTGTTCTTAACCTTGAGAGCTATTCTAACTACTCTTTCCCACATATTATAGTTCTTTCATCGAACGCAACCGCCACTATCAAGGTTCCAGGACCTTCAGATGGGTGTGTATAGTATGAAGAGTAAGGCTTAGTGACAAATCACTTCTTACCTCCTCTAGTCGTGCATGAAAAATTGCCTGCATTAAGGTTGGTATTAGTGCTCCTAGACCATCAAATAAATTAGAGAGATAGATACGAGGAGATAGAGTGTGAGAAATCTGTATGAATTTTTCTCTACATCTTTTGTTCATATGCGTCAACACTATAATAATTATATAGAAGAGTAAACATTCTTTGTTAATGCCTAAGAGTCCTAACCAAACATGGAATATGAAATCCTGAGCATACATGAAAAGGAAACTTAACAAATTAATTAAAACAATATGGCTATTGTGTTCATAAAATGCCACATGTTCCCTGTATAGTCTAGTCTCAACTTCCCTGAGATGAATCAGGATCATCTAATTGATGACAAAATGTGATGCGTGAGCTTTGAGCAAACTCTAGCAATGTGATCTATTTGCAATTTGTTTTAAGGAAACGCCACCACCCAAGCTAAATCAGGAATCCACCCTCCAAACTATAAAGGCTAGGCTACCAAGCTCAAATTAAAGAAACTACTTAAGTTTAACAACCAAACCAAATTGATAAAATGAGATTTAGAGAGTTTTTGTAAAAACACAAAGCTCATCTTTCATTCATGGATTTTTCCTTTGAACAAGCAGCCAAGCAAGCTTATATACATGTCCCTAAGCTAACAAGCTAGTAGGCTGGCTGCTTGGCAACCTTAATCTAGCTTACCTAACTGAAAACACAAAAGCATAAGCTAATTAGAAGTGTGAGTCTACCTAATACATTTTATTTAGAGTAAAATCAAGTTTGAACATGATTCATTAATTCTAAACAAGCCAATTGCACATAGGGAAGAGAGAAAAAGTAGGCTACAGGGTGTCACTTTGCATCTATCCAATACGTGAGCAATTGATTGTCAGACTTCAAGCTAATTGGCCAAGTGGATCTACAAAGCCGAAAAAGTGGTTATGGTGATATTCCTAAATGTCTAAACTACCAAAGGAGCAAGTAGGTAGGTCAACAAACCCTTCCTATTAAGGAATAACTTAGCAAAGTCAAAATAATTTGTTTAGGCCTCTCTAACATACGCTTGACTTAGAACTGATTTCAATGCTCAACATGGTTCCTTAGGATGTTAATAAGCATCCCAAATAGAGAAATTAGCTTTAAATCTGGTTTAGATAAGAGAACTATCTAGAAACTAAAACTGGGTTTGAAATGAGCTCAAATTGCAACAGTTTGCAAAATGCACTGAATCAACATGAAGAACTTGCCATGAGTTGGATTTCTCTCTGTGGCTTGATACTTTATGTTACCTATCATGCTCAGCAAACGTTCACGCCCTAAGTTAGGTTTTGGCTTGTGATTCAACCTAATCATTTAATACGGGTAGACTGGAATCATCACAGTATACCTTCACTATTCTGGACTAATATACTAAATGCCTAAGACTTAGGCAGAAATTGAGTTTCCTTAGTGAAAGTAGACATATTAGGGAGTCCAGTAAACTAGGACCGGCCCATTGGATGTCGTAGAAACTCAAATGGTCATGCCATCCAAAACCATGCTCAGTTCTAGATTAGAACAGGAGAAGAAGGTGTGGATCAGTTGTGTCGTTGCTTGCTTTCCTTGATTTTCCTTGGCTTGATTAGCACCATGATCTTGATTTAGATTGAGGGAACTCTCTTAGATGCCTATCCTTGCACCAAAATGTCATGTGCATGATGTCATTAGCAGGCAATGGATGAGTTGTAGAATGATAATAGAGATAAGGGAGTGAAATTTGATGCAAGTGATATGGACAATGATGATATAGTTGATGGTGCGTGATGATGGCATATGCTTTGATTCTTGGTGGTGATAATGAAAGTCAAAGATAAAGGCAGGGGACTAACTCCTATGTATAAGCATTAAAATCGATAAACAGGTGATAGAAAATGTGAGGGGAAGAATAAGATGTCATATGAGATGTAAATGGGAGTTTAAGATATTTATATTCCTTTTAAAATTGTTTTGTTCAACTTAGGCTTGTGGGGATAAGCTTGTGCCCTATATGAAGTTCGACTACTTGCTAGAGCTCAATTCTCCAACTCAATGTTTTGCTTCCGTCTTATATGTTTTTACTATTTACTTACAGAAACATAATAAACCACTTGAAAAATCTAATTTTTGACATTTATTTTGAGCTTAAAATAGGCATATAGGTGTAGGGAAAATATCAAAGTTGAGGTGACACAAGGTATAAGACAACCCATAAAGCATCATAAAATCTATAAGCTACTTGTGTATTAAGCATTTCTTTTTAAGAAAAAAAAATTGAATAAATTGCAGTTCTAAGAAATTATATCTTCTGCTGCGACATATGCTAAGGAAGCTGAAGCCCTTTTATAAAGAAGCAATTCAAGCATATATGCAGTGCTTTTTGCTGAGTAAAAGAAACTTAACTATCTAGAGAAAGAAAATTAGGAAAATTAAAAAAAGATCCTAACTCGCTTTCAGAGGTGTCACAGTTGCATTTAGTGTATGGAACAAGATCTCTAAGACGATGAGTGAGGTCTTATGATGGTTTGCAGAAGATATACCCACAAAGTTTTGAAAACTTTTTCGGATTTTTTGAAACTAAACATATACAAAAGCGGTGGGGAGATTATGCGTACAAATAGGTTGTTGCATTACCATAACAACAAGGGTACTAAACCATATAGAAATAGAATGTACAACTAAAAGACATTTGAGCCACCAGATGCACTTGGCCCCTACTTTTCACCTCACCTAACAAAATGCAATGATATTTACATCGTGTTGCATGTTCAAATGTGTATTAATCCTTTAAAATCAGGGCATGAAGTTGACACAACCATAATTTTCTTGCCTAATTTACTTCTTTGCCCCTTCTTCTAGCTTATAAAGATTAAAATGTGAGCTACTTTTCTTTTTCTAAACATAAGAAGGTCTTAAGCTTAGCAAGGCGTATTGGATTGTGCAAACACTTATTTAATTGCCTAAAATAGGTTTAATAAAGTTTGATAGCACATACTCAAGCAAATCAAAGATATGAAATAAATATAGTGGCTGTGAACATTGGTGCGGGGTTTTTATTCACATTTTAGAATTCTCACTCTCACTCTCACTCTCTCCCTTTGCCTCTTTCCCCGCCTCTCTTTGCTTTTATACAAGAGCTTTATAAGTAACTAGACAAATAAAAAGTTCATGTGCGAATTTAGCAATTACACCAAAGAAATTATGGTAAAGCAAGCAACATAAGCCACCAAATCACATATATGAGGCACGGTTATCATAACAAATCAGAACTATTTCTAGGCTAGGTATCTCATCTTTTACTTTCTATTTGCCTATAACTCAACAACCAAGTCACTTGGGATTTCACTCACCTGAAAAGGCACATAAGTTCCTAAAGCATAATATTATTTTTAACATTTCATTAAACTTTTAAAAATATGTACAAATAGTCATCTCAACCCTATACTAAAGCTGCTCAACGTAGGAATGTAGGTGCCACAACTAACATATATCCACAAAACTAAACAAATATACTCGAAACAACAAAAGTGATAAAATAACATAGAGGTAACAAATAAAGAGTGAAAAATAGAAAAGACATATACAAAATGAAAAAGAAGAAAAAGTGAACAAATATACACGGTTGGATGGTGGCTTACAAGTTGTTGTTCATATCAATCCCCACCAAAGCCCAAAACAACTTGTCAAATGGCTGAAAAAATCATCACAAAAATGTATAGTAATAGTTAGGTGGTGTGTCCTAGGTAATATACACAATTGCCACACAAGTAAGGGATTGTTTGAGCCCCTCAATGTTTGAGGTCGAATCACGACAAAGATGTCTATGTGCAAAATCAGATGCAAAGGCTAATGGTTTATAAATGATATGATGCATAAACCATCAAGAGTGATCTATATGCCCTATATGAAGTCTAACATCTCTAAAATAAGGAGGTCGATGGTCTAAGCAAAATGTATTGGGATAAATGAAAGGATCAACACATATAGGATCACGTAAGCTCTAAACCACCTAGTCTTCAAGTCTCTCACTCTCAATATCATTAATAGTGTAATCCAAATAGTGAGTTTTAGATGCGAAAATATCAGACTCTACAAAAGTGGACTTAGGAAGTTCTAAATAAGCGAGAACAACTAAGGGGTAAGAAGGGGTAACATAGGAGAAGCATGAGCTAAGTTAAGGGAAGATTTAACTAATATATAATCAACAAGCTCCATACTTTAGGGTATAACCTGAATCATATCATCAACATAAGACTCCTTAAAGGAGTCTCCTCAAAACACTACTCCTCAATGATAGCATCTTCTTACCTAATGAACACATAATGCTCATCATTACAGCTAGCATTAGTTACTAGGTTCTCACTCTCAATAAGCTCTCTTAATGGGGCTAGGGGAAAGGTTTTATCATTAATAGTCATGTAATCCCTGAAGTTATTTCTAGTCTCAAGTTAAGGAACAATTACAAGGTAGGGTACGACGGAATCACTCATGTGCTCAAAAGAAAATTGATCATAGTAGGGAGAGGATGAGCTAACAACATGATTAGAGGATACAAACATAAAATTAAAAAAAAATTGATTCTAGCATGAGTTTGAGGATGATGAAAAGAAGAAACCATAATTCATGCTCACAATTAGCCCCTACATCCTCCAAATCATTGAAATCATAACGTAACTTGCCTCTATTAGTCATAGTAATAATAGAATCAATACTCGGGATCTCCCTAGTTAGCTCTCACTCAAATACATTATCACTCAAATAATCGAGAAAATCCTAATCATCATTTGTATTCTTGGACAAAAGGTCTTCCCCGTACATAGACTTAATTATCGCCCTAATACTCATATCGAAGCCTTTATAAACAATTTGACAAAAATTCTATTTCTCTAAACCATGGTGAGGGCACTGGCTAAGCAACTCCTTAAACCTATACATATATCTCCAAAAAGATTCATGTTCAAGTTGGGCAAAAGAGATCATTTCATTTCTAAGCCTAATGGTGATGCTAGTGGGGAAGTACCTCCTAAAGAAGTCATCAAACAGATGAATCCTAAGATGAAATTGAACCAAAATTAAAACCATACATGCACTTCATAGAACCTTCTTTAAAATTAAATGGAATGAATTTCATCCTCACAACAACAATGGATACCCTAAGAATGTGATTCATCCCTCCTCAAAACCAGTAAATTTGGAAAGGATGGCAACATAATCCAAATTTATCTTACATTACATGCCATCAAATATATAGGGGAGTTCAAAATAAGATTTTTATGAAGTTCTAGTGGGGAAAACATAATCTCTCAAAGTGTGATAGGGCTCTAATTCTACCCTTTCTAATTTAAGTTCATGGGATTTAGGCTTAGGTTCAACATTAATGATATTTGAGTCCTCAAAATCCGCAAGTCCATAGTTTACATCCAAAGAGCCAAAACTTTTTGTAGTTCTTTTTCTTTTTCTTTTTTTTAGATTTTCCAAATTTTATATTTTTTGTATTTAACAACTTCGTCAATGAAAATGATAGTTCTATAACCTCTAAAACAAAGCGAAACAATAAGAAAAGAAAATATATTTACAGTCGACGAACCACAAGAAGATATGCTCCTATCAAATAAAAATCAATAAGCAACTAGCTTCCCTAAATAACAAGGAAAGTAACAAATAAAATGGAAAAGTGATCTAATTCATACTATCATCCCTCTTAGGGATGCCATTTTGTTGAGTCGTTTATTTGGGAGTAAGGAAAATTTTTTGATCTTTGTGCCGGTGTTGAAATCAAATCACTTATTAGCTAATCTAGCATAGTTTCAAACTAAATAATAATAAGAAACAACTAAAAACATGCTAAAATTAAGCAATCTAACACTAATTCTACACTAATCATTATCAATTAACACAATTTTGACATGAATACAACTTAAGCACAATTAACAAAACTAATCTATAGATAATTCTAAGCATCAAAGTAATAAATAATGAAGAAATACTACACTAGCAAAGTATTAAACTAACTATAAAACAGTAAATTAAGTATAGAAGGAAACAAGGGTACCGCAAAGCTTGAAATCCCACTTTGGGCCTCCTTTGTTGGAGCAATAGGGACAGATTTACGGTGGTTCTCTACTTACGCTACCTTAATCTACTCCGATAACTACCAATCTAACCCATAGCAAGAGAAATTTGGTAATTGGGAAAAATGGGTTTCAAACCCTAACATGAAGGAAAGAGAAAAGGCTTGAA
>JAKOGI010000305.1:448497-530997 GCA_029747015.1 Carnegiea gigantea | reverse complement strand
TCAACACCAAGTCTCATGTTATAAAAATTGAAGTAGTGGTTAAATTTGTGGCTCTACGAGAAGCTTTACAATTAGCCTATACTTTGGGTCCATTAAGTTTGCAGTAAGATGGGTGGCCTTTAGCTTTTCAATTGTTATTAATTGTTGACTTTTTTTTTTGACTTTGGCTATGAAAATTTGGGAAATCTAATGGAGCTAGAGTTATGTCTGAATTGTGCAATTCTAGAAGAAAGGAGAGTAATGATACTACTGAGGTATTGTGTTGCTTGATATGATTTTAATGTTATTTTAGGGTAGTGGATGTTGTGATGATGGAGACCAAGCGAATCGAGCTATAAAGAATGATGAATGTGATTACTAGTATGGTGCTTGAATGCTAATTATGATGTTCAATACACTTTAGTTGAGTGCAAACTCTGACATTGATGTCATTGACTCATATGGTTATATGTTGAAACTAGTAGGATATACGTCCTATTTTTATTTATTTTCAGGAACAGAGTGGCAAAAGGGGGAGTGGTTTGGCCGGTTCAGCAACCTAGTCCAGCTATGCACTGGCTTTGCAAACCAACTAGTAGCTTACTCTACCTCTACTCTGATCCCCTTCGTAGGATTTATGTGGTTGTGTGTGTGTGTGTGTGTGTGTATGTGTAAGGTTAACTGCGGGCATATGCAAGGCTACCGCTATGCGGTTTAGTAGCCATCCAGCTCTAGACTAGATAGTGAACAAGGTAGTATCTCCCTCAGTTTAGTTGCCTCCCAGCCCCTTATTGAGTTGTACATGTAATTATATGTAAGTTACTGCCCGAATAGCAACCCTAGCTATTTATGGCAACCCGTAAGTAGAAACTCTAATTTAATGAGCTTATGAACCTCAAACTTAGCAGACATAACTTGGACTACACGATTATGTGATTGCATACAATAGTTAACTCAAAAAAGCCTACCCATCTGTTAGAGTAAATTACATGTTTAACATAGGTTGCACTCTATGAAGGTAAGTCACGGCTCTGACCCAATTAGGGAGCCCGACATTGTATATAACATTCAGGGATTACAAAAATTACATACTTATCCTATGCACACTATTGCATTCCCTCAATCTATTGGTGAGGAACGAACTAACAGATTGTCCCCCCAAAAAATAAGACAATTTAGAAGATAACCCTTTTGTGAAAAATATCTGCCATTTTCAGCTTAGTTGGAATACAATAGACTACAAGTTCCCCGAGAGCAACACACTCATAAACAAAATGATAGTCAACTTCTATATGTTTGCTACAATTATATTGTACCGGATCCACAGCCATGTAAGAGGAACTGATATTGTCACAATTGCACCTTGGTAGGAGACACTATGTGAATGCCAATATCTTGAAGAAGCTTACAAATCTATATTATTTCAGCAACTGTGTATGCAATGCAATACTCAATTTTAGTTGAAGACTTACAAATAGTTGGTCACTTCTTGGAGCACTAGGAAATAAGGTTTGGGCCAAAAATACTGCATAACTTGATCCTTGCAACCCACCCAGTAAGCATCTGAGTAGGCAACGATCATGCAAGAAATAGAAGCAAGATGAAGCTACAAACCAAAACTCAAAGTACTCCACAAGTACCAGAAAATTCAGTTAACAAGCATGGAGGTGAGTAGGACGGTGAGCATGAATATATTAAGAAACAACGTAAACAAAATATGTAATATCAAGTCTCATCATAGTCAAATATTGCAATGCACCTGCCATACTCTTGTATTCTATAGGATCTGCAAGTTACTCTCCATCTATAAGGATCAAAGAGGTTCTAGAAAGAGATGGGGTATGAATAGGTTTAGTAGTATGCATGTGAAACTTACAAATGACATCATGGACATATTTATATTGGGTCAAAAATATACCCTGTGAAGTGCGTACCACTTGAACACCCAAAAACCAATGGATGTTGCCCAAGCCCGGCATAGGAAATTGATGATAAAGAACAGAGATAAAATTATGAAGAGCAGAAGTGGAACTACCAGTATGTATAATGTCGTCAATATAGAGAAGCAAAATCATAGTGGTAGAATCATGATGACAGACGAACATGGATGTCTCAGATAGAGAATAAGTGAAACCAAGAGACAGTAGAAAGCTGTTGAATTTATAGAACAAGGCTCGAGGAGCCTGTTTGAGACCATAAATAGCTTTCTTAAGCTTATATACGTGATAAGGAAGGTGAGGATGAACGAACCCATGTGGTTGGCACTTATAAACTTCCTTTGTAAGGATGTCATAAAGAAAGGCATTCTTAACGCCCAGTTATTATATAAAGCAGCCAAAAGTAAGGCCTAAGGATAGAACAAGATGAATGGTGGGAGGTTAACAACTAGACTAAATGCCTTATGATAATCAATGTCAGCCTGTTTGTGATTGCCAAAAGTAACTAACCTTGCCTTGTACCATTCCATAGACACATCAAAATAAAATTTAACTCTATAAAGCCATTTATGACTGATGCATACTAAGCCTGAACCAACTCTTGGCTACACCCTCACCTACACCGAATTCCAAGCCATCCTTCCTTGGCTAAGATGGTTAATGCTCCAGCAGTTGACTTGGCTCCGACCTCGTGTCTCACCACCTAAGTGATTTCTAATTAGGGTGATCTATACTTCTATGTGAATATTAGGAATTTAACTTTAGGAGATGTAATGAAATCCTAAGTTAGGTTGTATTTTAATTCCCCAATGTGATGAAAACCACAACTTACACAATGCAGGTTTTTATTGAAAAACTTATAGACTTTTGGTCAAGTTCAAATCCTACCAAACAAAGTGAGCCCAAGTTTTTTCTGATTCCCAAAGATGTTCATTTTAGGCCTATGTTCTACAATTTGGCATTAGTTTTAAATATTAGGAGAAATGGCCCAAATATGTTGAGTGCGCACTAAATGCCAGTTTGAAAACTATCTGGAATTTTGCGTCTGAATTTATTTTTCTAGGATATTTTGTAAGCCCTCTATTGTCCCATTTAACCCACCAATGTAACAACTAATCCCCTCTATTTTGGGTATTTATAGACCCAACTACCTCTACGTAAATGCAGCTTGAGTTGAATTATGAAAAAAAAAGGCTAAAGGTCATCTTATCTCCAAAATCTCTACATGTTTAGCTCTTAAAATAAGAGTGGCATTAGAGTTTTTCCTTTAGAATTCTTCATTGGTGCCTAAGAGCTTTTAGGGGATGAATTTGTTAAAAAATAATTAAGCTATCATTAGGATCTTATATTGGGCACAAACCTCACAATCCTCTTGATTATTTCAGATTGAATCCAGAAGAGCATCCTTAGGGTGTGATTATCCCCTTATTATGTTGATCTTAGGAGCTTGCGGAGCCTTTCTCATCAAGTTAGTATCAAAGCTAGAGCTTCTCTTGGGTGGTTATTGAATCAAAACCTTTATTGATTCAATCACCTCACTGCCTTTTCATTTTCACCCTAAGAATCCACACATTGGCCCTTTAACATTTTCCTTCATTTACCTACCTTAGTCAGCCATCCTTAGTTCATAAAGAACCTAATTATTGTCCAAACACAATCTCTAATCAAAATTATAACACCCGAGTGTGGCTTAAAGGATTTAATATGACTACCTATATCACCAAAGGTGCACCGTTCTTTTTGGGGAGTTCACCTATAAGAACTCCACAATTAAGCATGTTTGCTGTGGAGAAATCTTATGATGGGTGACCTCCTGGGATGTTTCTTAGACAGTGTGTGAGCAAGGATGAAGTACACCGAAAAGGCTTGTGGTGATTTGTGGGGTAGGTCAACGATCCTTGAAGCCATTCATGTTAACTGTCCGTGACCCAAGAGGGATCGGGCTGTTACAGATGGTAACAGAGCTGACCCATAACTGTGACTGCAGTAGTGGGCGGGAGAGCCCTGGGTAGTCATCTAACAGCACAAAGATACTGGATATGGACCGCCGCTCAAGAGGACGCATAAGTTAATCGGGTTTGTGAGGTACAACGACGATGTTATACACTTTAAGTGGGGGTGAATGTAACACTCGAGTGTGGCTTAAAGGATTTGATGCAACCACTTATATCACTAAAGGTGCACCTTTCTTTTCGGGAGCCAACCCATAAGAACTCCACAATTAAGCGTGCTTGCTGTGGAGAAATCTTATACTGGGTGACTTTCTGGGAAGTTTCTCAGGTAGCATGTGAGTAAGGATGAAACATGCCGGAAAGAAATGTGGTAATTTGTGGGGCCAGTCAGCAATCCTTAAAGCCATTCATGGTAACTATCTGCAACATAGGAGTGGTCAATGTATTACAGAAACACATCCCATAAATGCCATAAAAGGCCTTCATAAAAAGCCCGTCAAAAATCACCCAAATAGAAATTTGGCAAGGCCTACCCACGCTACTTGGCACGACTATGCCACCTTTCCTGCACTCTCATTCCTGCTCTAAAGATTTGGCATGACCACCCCATGCCACTGAGTAAGACTGTGCCACTTTTATTTTCCCAGTTTCTTGTCCGTGTCACCCCTAGCTTGTCCATGCTTCCCCTATTTTCGTCTTTTTTCCTCTTTTCACCTCACAAACTGCTACCCACCATGGCAAATAATGGAGATGCTTCTCACTCTAATGGTATTCCTCCTGAGCAAGCCTATGAGATGAGGAGAGATAAGGCCATTGTTGAGCTCCAATAGCAAGTAAGGAAGCTCTTGAGGGGATCCGCACAATGAAACCAGTACCATCGAGGCTATGATCTCAATCCTATTGACATTGCATGCTCTTCCTCTCAGGAAGACTTTGATGATGAGGAAGGAAGGCCTGGAAGAAGAAGGCGCCTAAGGGATGACCTTAGGGATCTCAAACTTGAGGCTCCGAAATTTGATGGCAATGTTAACTTAAAGAACTATCTTGATTAGGTTCAAGCCATTGAAGGGATCATTGAACTTAGAGAGTATAATGATAAAAAGCCCTTCAAATTGGCCATTCTTAAATTGAAGGGTATGCTTCCCTATGTTATGAGCAATTGAAGAAGAGTAAGGCTAGAGAAGCCAAATCTAAAATCAAACCTGGTCCAAGCTCAAAAAGCATATGGGCAAGAGATTCCCACCCCTTTCCTATAGAGAAGAACTCTACCTCAAGATCACCCCTCTCAACCAAGAGAATGTAAAGGTAGAAGAGTACATTACAGAGTTTGAACAACTCTAAAATAGGGTTAGCTTAGATGAAGAGCCTGAACTCACAATTGCTAGGTTCATTAAGGGATTATCTCCTAGCATTTTTAATAAGGTGGATCTATAACCTTACTTATCTTTGGACGATGTGTTCCACCTAGTTATCAAAGTAGAAAAGTAACTTAAGGGTGGAAAACCCTTTCAAACCACTTATATTCATCCTCAAAGCACCCCCAAGGGTTACTCTTCCGACAACAAAGTTGATACTACCCTACGCCCACTAGAACCCTTGACAAGGGTAAAGGGATCACTAGTGAACCATCAAAGAGGTTAGAGGGTAAGACGTGCTTCAAATGCCATGGTTGTGGATGCTTCCAAGCAAATTGTCCAATCCGTAGAACTCTTACTATTAGATAAGTTGAAGAAATCCAAGCTATTGAGGAAGCAACTAGTGAAGAGGAACTCTAAAATGAGGAACATACTTTGGTTACTCTGGATGTGGTTGAACTCTTGGTAATTCTAAGAACACTCCATGACAATTGAAGCTCCTTGTGAACTAAGCCAAAGGGTGCCAATTTTCTACACCAGGTGCACTATTGGAAGCAAAGTGTGTGAGCTCATTATTGATGGAGGGAGTTGCACTACTGTAGCTTCTACAACACTCATTAACAAGCTTCAACTACCCACCAAGGTGCATCCTATCCCATATACTCTTCAATGACTTAAGCAAGTGAGCAAGATAACCATTTCTAAATAAGCTCTTATTACAATTTCGGTTGGTCCATACCATGATGAGGTACTTTGTGATGTCCTACTTATGCATACATGTCACTTGTTACTTAGTAGGCCTTAGTGGTTTCATAATCGTGTAATTTATGATGGGAATGCCAATATATATGCATTCAAACATAAGGGCTATAGTCTTACTTTGACCCCATTATCTCCATCTAAACCCCTCAAATCTATATTAGGGAAGGGAAGTGAAAAAATCCTATTTATGAGTGAAATAATGGTACAGAGAGCCATTAGTAAGAGCAAGCCCTTATTTACCTTACTTATGGTAGAACCAAACACAAGTGAGGTAGTAAAACTCATACACCCACTAGCTGAATCACTCTTCAAAAAGTTTAAAGATGTATTTCCTAATGATTTACCCCTAGGGCTTCCTTCTTTGAGAGGAATTGAGCAGCAACTTGATGTCCTATCAGGTGCTCCTTTGCCAAACAAGTAAGCTTATAGATGCAATCCTATGAATCAAAAGAGCTTCAACTTTAGGTCTAAGAGTTACCTGATCATCAGTACATTACGAAAAGCTTGAGTCAATATTTGGTCCTTGCCCTTTCGGTACCTAAGTATGATAGCACTTGGATATGTGTGTTGATTTAAAGGTCATAAACAACATCACCATCAAGTATTGATTTCCTATTCCTTGATTGGATCATAGGCTTAAGGAGTTATATGAGTCTAAGTTCTTTTCCAAAATTAACCTTAGATGTGGTTACCACCAAATTAGGATGAAGAAAGGAGATAAATGGAAGACCACTCTGAAGACCAAGTATGGGTTGTATGAGTGGCTTGTGATGCCTTTTGTCTATCTAATGCTCCTAGTACCTTTACGAGGCTCATGAATGAGTTCTAAAGACCATTCATTGGAAAATTTGTAGTGGTGTATTTTGTTGATATCTTAATGTACAGTTATGATGAGGCATCTTATGTGCAACACCTCTCTTAAGCGTTCCAAGTGTTGAGGTAACAAAAGTTATATTTTAAGTTTGAGAAGTGGGAACTATTTACTTTCGAAGTTGTCTTTCTTTGCTAGGTTGTGCCTGGTGAGGGAATTAACATTGATAAATCTAAGGTTAAGGCTATCAAGAGTTAGCCTACTTCCACCTTCATCATGGAAGTTCGAAGCTTCAATCGATTGGCCTCTTTCTATCGCTGGTTCGTCAAAGACTTTAGCTCTATTATAGGTCCCTTAACTGAACACATGAAGAAAGGAAGTTTTGAGTGGACAAGGGCCGCCCAAAGGGCCTTTGAAACAATCAAGAATAGGCTATATCTGATTGCTATCATGCCTATTCCTAACACCGATCTCATTTTTTAAAGTTGAATGTGGCGCTAACGGTGTTGATATTAGGGCAGTCCTCGCCCAAGCTAAATGGTCCTTGCCCTATTTTAGTGAGAAGTTGAGTGGCCCCAAACTTAAATACTCCGCTTATGATAAAGAGTTTTATGTTATCGTTCGAGATCATACCCATTGGGCCAAAGCCCTTTATGATACATTTGAATTAGAAGGTCTTGTCTTTCATTAATCAGCAAGCCAAGCTTAATTCAAGGCATGCTAAGTGGGCTGGAATTTCTCCAATCATTTTCTTTCACTTACAAGCACGAAGATGGGAAGGAAAATGTGGTGGCTGATGCACTCCCAAGAAGATACAGTACCTTTTTTACTTTAGAGGCTAAGATCTTGGGATTTTACACCAATTAAGAACTTCACAACAAGATGGAGATTTCTAACGAATTGTTGTAAACCCTAAGGATCGTAACTCCTATGCCTTATAAGATGGGTTTCTCTTTAAGCATAATAAGCTATGTGTTTCTAGAGTCTCTCTAATGAAGTTACTTACGATAGAAGCCTATAGTGGTGCACTGGGAGGTCCTTTCAGCATTAACAAAACAATTGAGATCTTAAGGGAGCACTTTTATTGGCCTTGGATGACAAGTGACATCCATGAAGTTATTTCCAAATGTACCATATGTCACATGGCCAAGAGCACCATCCATTAAAGGTTATATACCCACTTCTAACATTAAATAGCCCTTAGGAAGATGTGAGTGTCGATTTCATTTCAGGACTATCAGGAACCCAAATGGGGCATGACTCAATCATAGCTATGGTTGACCGGTTCTCTAGGATAACCCACTTTATTCCATGTCACAAGAGTGATGATACTTCTCACATTGCTCATCTATACTTCAAGAAAGTCAGCAAGTTACTGGTTGTGTTAAGAAGTATTGTCTCAAATAGGGACACCAAATTCCTTTCCTATTTTTGGAGATGTTCATGGAGATTATTGGCAACCAAGGTCTTATTTAGCACCACTTGTCACCTCAAACGGATAGGCAAATGGAGGTTATCAACCAGACTCTATCTACTCTCCTTAGGGGATTAGTGAGGAGAAACCTCAAGGAGTGGGATTTAAGGCTCTCCCTCATGCCAAGTTTGCTTATAACCAGGCTCCTACTTATACTACATCCCCCTCTCCCTTTGAAGCTTATTATGGATTCAATCCTCTTACTCCAATAGACCTTATTCCTCTTTGTATTGAGCATAGGGTAGCTTTGAGGCCCAAGAAAGAGCTAACGGAATGAAGAAGCTCCATAAGTAAATTCGAGAATAGAGAAGGTCAACACCTCTTACAGGGCTAGAGCAAACAAGCATCAAAAGCCTATGGTTTTCAACCCGATAGATTCGATTTGGTTGCACCTAAGAAAGAAGAGATTCCCTTCTAAGAGGCCAAAAAAAAAAAAACCTCATGTGTTGAGGAGAAAGCCCTTTATAGGTGCTTGAAAGAAATGGAGACAATGCCTGCAAGTTAGAGTTACCGGAAGACATGAATGTGAGTGCCACTATCATTGTACGTGATCTAACACCTTGCATGAACAATAAATTTGACGATTTGAGGGTGAATCCTTCTCAAAAGGGCGAGCTTGATGCATACCAAGCCTCTAACGAATTCTTTTCTATGCCCTTACCGACACCAAAGTAAAAGGCGTTCAACGTTGGCCAAGATGCTCACCGCTTCAGCACTTCACCCGGTTTTAACTTAGCGTCTCACCACCCAAACGATGTCCAATTAGGGCTTTGGGAAGCTTCGGGAGCTAACTTTACGATGATGCAATAAAATCCTAGTTAGGTTGCATTTTAATTCCCTAAAATGATGAAAATTCCAACTTATACAGTTCAGGTTTTTATTGAAAAGCTTGCTGAATTTGGGCCAAGTTTAAATCCTACCAAACGAAGCCCAAATCAAGTAGACTCAAGTTTCAGTGATTTCCTAAGATGTCTATTTTATCCCTAGGTGCTAAAATTTGGCATTGGTTTCCAATATTAGAAGAAATGGCCTAAATATGGAGAGTGTACGCTAAATTTTAGTTTTAGAGCAATCTAGAATTTGGCTTTAATTGAGGAGGTTACAGTTGTGATCTTGAAGATTAATTAGCATAGCGTGATTTTATACTCACCAAGTAAGATTTTCCAAGTGGTGGGGTCTCTAATGGTGGCATAAATCCTTCTAAAAGCTCCCTAGAAGATGGAGGATGAAACCTGAAAAATATAACTCATCGTGATTATAATTATCTTAGCATCTTGATTTATTTTTCTATGAAATTTTGTAAGCTCCCTATTGTCCCACTTTCACCATTAATGTAACAGATAATTCCCTTTGTTTTAGGTATGTATAGACCTAATTCCCTCTGTGTAAACATAGCCAGAGTTGGATTATGTAATGGAAGGCTAAAGGTTATCTTCTCTCCAAGATCTCCACATCTGTGGCTCTTACATTAAGAGTGGTGAATAGAGTCTTTCCTTTAGAATTCTTCTTTGTTGGCTAAGATCTTTTAGGGGAGAAATTTTGTGAAAAGTAATTAAACTATCATTAAGATCTTATCTTAGGCATAAACCTCACAATTCTCTTGATTGTTTGAGATTAAATCCAAGAGGAGCATCCTTAGAGTGTGATTATCCCTTTCTTATATTGATCTTGGGAGCTTGGGGAACCATCCTCGTCAATAACCCACTACAGTATGTCCTAATTGGGGTAGAACCTACTCCCACATCTCATTTGCCAATAAGGCATGTATTCCTTAATCGTGGCCTTTTGACATTTAGGATCTTTTGAAGCTTGTTTAAAAGATGCAAGTTCAAGACTGACAATGTCTATGTTAAGAGACAAAGACTGCTTGGGTTTCCTAATACCACTCATAGCTCAAGTAATCATATGAAGGTTGTTTACAGGTTTGGTACTCGACTGAGAAACAGGTGGAGCTTGGATACGGAACGAGGGCAAAGAGGATGAACCATGGCTAATGGATGAGGGGATAGGATGTGGGCTTTCCATAGAAATGGAAAACGGCCCAACAAAGGAGGCAGCAGGCGAGGAAGTGGCACTGGGCTCGGCTTGGTCAAACATGGGGCTCATGGACAGCGGGGTAGTGGGGGTAAGGAATATATAGGCTCGACAGGGTCAGCTGACGAGGACACACATAGCAAGTTGGGTTAGGGATTAGGGAGTGTGGGAATAGTTGCACTGAGTTGTGGGCCGACCATAGAGACGCTTTGGCCCAACAAAGCACAATTCATAGCAATTGTAGGGGCGGGTAGTGAGCTTGTGATAGTTCAATCAGGCGCTCCGGGGAGAGGCAGGTAGTATAGAATAGTGTGGAGCTTGGATGATATAAACCAAGAAAGGAAATTCCTATTCATGAAATACTACATGTCGACTTATATAAATATGGCCCGTGATAAGATCAAAACATTTGTAACTTTTGTAATGGGGAGCATAACAAGGAAGATACAACGAGTTAATCTTGGTGCCAATTTATTGCAGAAGTTACTGAGAAATTTGCGTAACACGCACAACCAAAGGTTTTAAGAAAATTGTAATCAGGAGATTTTGGAAATGACTTTTTAAAAGGTGATTCGCGTTGAAGATTAAGTGTTGGAAGCTCGTTAGAAAGAAAAACTGCAGTATGAATAACATCCATCCAAAAAGTAGCAGGCATGTGGGCCTCAATGTGAAAAGCGCGAGCAATTCATTGAGGTGATGATGTTTTCATTCATCAACACTATTTTTATGCCTAAGTATCGAGATAAGATTTTCGAACATAAATTCCATGTTTCAAAAAATTGATTACTAAGAGAAGTGTTATCAAAATCGTGCCCACTGTCACTTCGGAACATTTTTATTTTGGTATTAAATAGACTTTCAATCAACTTCTGAAAAGCATAGAAAGTAGGAAGAACATTTGATTTTCACTTCAGTGGATAAACACATGTATACCAAGAAAAATCATCTACAAAGCAGACATAATACAATTAACTCATGTCAGAAAGAACAAGAGATTGCCATAAATTAGAATGAATGAATTCCAAAGGTTTTTGACAATGATGTCCTACTAACTGAAAGGGTACCCTAAGAGACTTTGTCAGCATACATGAGTTACAAAAATCATAAAATTTATTTGGAAATGAAATCAAATTCCTATTTTGAAGAAGAGATGAAGTGCTAACTCAATAATGTCCAAGATGGCGATGCCATGAAGTTGCAGGGTCTATAAGTGTAGCAAGAGCTGAAGGGGAAGAACAAAAAATAGCTAAGGGTGGACATTGCCCATTGATGAAGCATGCTATAGGGCGTTACTTGAGGTTTTGTCCTTGATACAAACCAAAGAGTCGTCAAACACTACAATGCAATTGTTATCTTGACAAAGTTGTTTAATAGACAATAAATTATGTTTTAAGGATGGCACATGCAAAAAATTTTTCAAAACAAAAGGCTCAGTAATTATAGGAACACTTCCAATTTGTTTTATTAGGAGAAGCAAACCATTCCTAACATAAACTCTATCAGTACCATTATAAATAGTCTTAGAGCAAAAAATGACTCTTAGATACTCTGCGATTTAGGACATCAACTATTTGGTCCCTGACTTTTTAAAAATAACACTGGGGTACCCTGTGTTTTTGTATAACAGACTCTTATGTCCTTTTTCTTATCATTTTAGCCCTAGACTTTTAGAAATTTTCAACTTTGGCCCAAATGGGGTACTTTTGGTAATTTGCTATTTTTTTAGGTTTTTTAAGAAAGATGCTTGTTTTGAATAATTCAACTTCCTATAATGACTTTATAGGTACTAATTATCACAATCTACTACTTATATCATAAATATTATATTTTTGTGATTATAGGCCTACTATGCTTAGCAAAATAATAAAGATTAATTAAAGAGTTTTGACAATTACCTAAACTTAGTTGGTGTTGGACTCTGGCATCCCTCTAGCTTCTGGTTTACAGAGAATGATAATCTCAACTACACCTTCTTTAGATCAGGCACAATATAGATCTATTTCGTTTCCTACCTCAGACCATAGTCACTAATCAAGTTTTATAGTTTAAAAGATAGTGAGAGTTTAATCAAGAAATTATAATATTTAAGATATATGG
The DNA here is from genome assembly GCA_029747015.1 of Carnegiea gigantea. Lineage (NCBI taxonomy): Eukaryota > Viridiplantae > Streptophyta > Magnoliopsida > Caryophyllales > Cactaceae > Carnegiea > Carnegiea gigantea. The sequence goes on along the minus strand of JAKOGI010000305.1, from coordinate 518,596 downwards.
CTCAATTGAATAATATTTCCGACAGGAAAACTTCTTTAATTGAAAGCTTGAAAGTTAAAATATTACAATGAAAAGATTGAAGAAGGACTTAAAGAACTAAGATTATCAAAGATGCTTGCTTATAGAGAAATGGAGAATCTCAACTTCTCTTTTGCTCAAGTATGCTCAATGATTGCGTCCCTTCTTAGCACTTAGCCTTCTCTTTTTATAGAAGAGATGGACTACATAGGATGTACTGATGGCTAAAGTATGTGCTAATATTTTCACATGACTACACCTGTCCTCACATGGCTACAGAAGATAACATTATTTTACTGACTTGACCCTTGACATAATATTACAGTAATGCAGCGACAACTTTTCAAAGCCTTCAATGCTGATCAGACTAGTCATCCAAATTGAGGTTCCGCATGCTTTCACCTCTTATAATATCATCCAGTCTATCGTTATCTAGATAATCATCAAAATCTTCATCAAGTTAAAGTTACTCTAGATCCCACCTTTCAAATAACTCATTAAGATATCTTTTCCCTTTTTTTGATAAGAATTTTCTAGCTCCAATATCAAATAGATAATCAAAGACAACTTCTAAAGTAGCTCCTTCTACTTTCATATATTTGTTGAATTCATTATGATAGACGAAATTAGTGTTCTCGCAACGCATTAGTGTTCTTCCTTGTTCAATTAATGCCCACATTTGATGATAAATGTTGTAAAAGCAATGGCTCTAGCTAAAGCAGGATCACTAACTAATTCTTATCGTTCTGGGAACCATTCTTTTTGTTGATCATTAGGGTCGTCTAAATTAACTATTTGAAGAAGATAATGGGCTAATTTGGTTTTTTCATTTTCATACTCAATTACTGTGTAATGTACTTTGGCATATAGACTTTTAATGTATGGTTTTTTTGTTAGGCCATCAGGAGATGTGAGAATTCAATAGATCCTTTTAAACATGCACTGTTGAAATTTAGTTAGCCTTGAGAAGAATGGGAATTTCAAATCTAGGATTTCTGTGAGGTAAACTATCATTCCATATTCCTAGGCTTTCATGACGAGGTCATCTAGATGTATTAAATTTATTGGAAAACTAACACCACCAACTCCAGAGTTATTAGGAAAGAAGATCGTAGTGTTCCATGTCTCCTAAATGTCATAAGAGTAATTATAATAGTAGTCGATGCATACTGTATTGCCTGCGTACCACTCATTGAATCCATTTTCTTGAATAAGGGAATTTAGTTTTTGTTGAATATCATACGAATATCTTAGGTAATTCATTTGCAATTCTAAAAGATTGAATCTTCGTGCTATCAAATAGGCAGAAGACAACAGACCAAAGCGTGATCTAATTTTTGTATGGAATTCTAAAATATCTATAAAGATTCTACTAAAAGGAGAAACCTCTTCTAGCAGTAATGCCATTTCATTTTAGAGTTCCTCCTTTTCCGATAAGAGTTCTACTCTCATGATCACCATTGGCGAGTTCTTGAGTTAAACTATCTATAGAGAGTTCTTTGATTCCTATATATGTTCAATAGAGAAAGAAAACTGGTTCACCATAATTGCTAATGCTGGAGTCGCCCTTGCGCTTGCATATTTGATAAATTCTTTTCCAGAAAACAAGTATTCCTTTACTATCAGTTTGAATAAGAAATGGTTTTGGGGCTAACAAATTAAGAACTTTTCGATTCGCTTTATGACTGTAAGAATTTCTTTTTTCATCGTAGGATAGTTGTATTCTACTTTATTAAAACTTCTAGTGCAATATTTGCAAAGTTATTCTCCTTCTTTGATTTTGAGTACTGCATTCCAGTGCTCATTACTGGTATCTATCTTAAGAATTAAATCATTTATTTAATTTGGCAAATTAAGAATAGCAAGATTTTTACACAACTTTTTTAAGTTCTAAACAATCCTTGAATTACTGGGGTCCATGTCCAATTTATTTCTTTCTTCAGTTTTTGTTGTAATGGTTTCCTTAATTTTGCTAGATCTTTTATGAAGTGTGACTCATAGGTAAGACATCCAAAAAACCTTTCCAATTGCTTCACATCTTTAATCTTTTTAGGAAAATTTTTATTTTTTCTAGAATACGTTTTTGTATGATGATTTGTCCAACTTTTATCTCTAAACCTAAAAACTCAATTCTTATCCAGCATAAATGCATTTGTTCTTACCAAGGATAATATCATGATTAATGCATCTTTGGGTGATAGTTGAGACATTATCTTTGTCTTGTTCTATGGTCTTGGAAAAGATAAGCATATCATTGATGTAAACTAGGCAACAGTGATTAAGATCTTTGAAAATGTTATCCATTCTTCTTTGAAATATCTAACTGCATTTTTAAGGCCAAATGACATTACTATCCATTCATAACATCCTTGAGGGGCACTAAATGCAGTTAAAGGAATACTTTCCTCATCTATTTTTATCTACCAGTATGCGCTTTTGCTATTCATTTTAGAGAACAAAGAGGCTCCTTGAATTATATTGAAAATGAATATTTTGTTAGGAATATAATAACCATAATATACAGTATTATCACTAAACTTTTTGTAATTTATTACCATTCTCTCTTTTCCCCTTTTCTCTTTAGCATGATTTCTAGCCATATAATGGGACAACTGTGAGGACTCTTGCTATTTCTAATTAATCCTTTATCCAAAAGTTCTTGGATTTGTTTATCCAATTTTTGGATATCTTAGTGTGCATATATACCATTTGTTTGACTCTAATAATAATGTTGGGATTTAGAAACGTAATCTTTGCAAATGTCTTATCTTTATCCCAAGCTTTTAGAGGATTATCAAAGTATAGTTCTTTGCATAATAGTTCTTGTTGTTCAGCAGTCTGTTCTTTAATAGATAATCAAGTACTAAGATTGTTAGTGCTATATCACGTTGTGTAGGCATTACCTTCTCACCACGCTAGCTATGTGTCAACTCAATCTTCTAATGAGTGTAAGCCTTATTTAATTTTTTAATAGCAACTAAGTGATCGTTAATTGCAAATATTACTTGGTTTATGGCCTATGTGCATAGAGAATATAGCCTTTCAAAATTATTTCCAATAGTCATATCAGGCAAGGGTTGATTTGTAGCCCATAGAACTAGTATAATACAATGGACTCCTCCTACTTCTATGGGCAAGCCTTTTATGGCTCCGTTGTGGCTCATAATGCTATTATCAGCTATCCTTACTTGCAAAGGATTCTTGGTTTTTTCCACATAAATTCTTAAAATAACGATGTTTTTTTCAAAGCATAAAGAACAACTACTATATTATATAGGCACACAATTCATATTTATTATATCCCTCTAAATATACATTTATTGGGATATAGATGCTATTAGGATTCATACAGGTGACTTTATAGCATATCTTCATAGTCATATTTTTGACTAATTCATCTTCATAGATTAGCTCATTAACAGTTCTTGTTTTGTACATCGTGACTTTTCTATCTAGACTCATACTTCGGTCAACACTGTGTCTTACAGGTTCAAAACTCATTCTACTCATCCCACTAGTTATAGTAATTGTATCATCTGCTTTAAGCCCTTCTTTAGCTTATAAAGGCCATTCTTCTCATTCTGATCTTGCACTCATGCTTTTTAACAATTGGGGTTTAATGGTAATTGTACCATTATCATTAATTTTTATCACATTTTGTTTATTGATTTTTGTGGATTAACAAAGCTAGATATGCAAGATTTATCGATTTTTATCTCCTGCAGATTGGACTTTATCCTTTGAAATTTTTTGCATTGGAGTAGGACTTTCAAATTTTCCTACCTCTACCGTTATTACCGTAGTCTTTGGATCTATAGTATTATCTAATTTGTAGATTATTTTTCAAAATATCTTTAGTTGATATCCTCCTCTTTTCATACCCATCCTAACTGTTTTTATCTTAAAAGATATGAAGTTTTTGGCAAAATCATCTTTTAAGCTTAGATAATATCTAGGTCAACAATTGAATTCTACTAACCAATTACATAAATTGGTCTTAATCCCTGTGATGATTTGATTATTAAATTTGGTATGCGAGATATCACAAAGCAAAGCATAAAGATTAATATCTTTGCCATAATATTATAAAGGAGTAATTTGTACTTGGACACTTCCAACATGCGTGTATCTATACTTTCTATCTTTATTATACTTATGGATATTCTCCTAATTAATGAGATTATCCTCTTCCACATCATACTCACAGTCTTTTATTTCCAAATCTCCTTCCATCATTTCATATGCATGCTTAATCTTTAATTGAAAGATGGATATTTTGTAGATCATCTCTTTCTAGATTATAGGAAGGATCCAATCTTCTTTGACTTCTTTGTTCTCATTATCCACAACAAATTCTTCTCCTTAAGGGTCACCAAGACTAATTGAAGCACTTTCCATCATATAACTAGTTTCTTCGCAATCACTTTCTTCATATTCATCTTCTAATACAATTTCGACAATTCCTTTATTGTTTTTAAGGGCTAGATCTAGTGCTTCTTCTTGGCTAAGCTCAAAGTAATCTAGACTGCCCAAAGTTTTAATACGCTTGTTATTCTTCCTATTTTTGCATTTATTTTCATAATGACATACTTCTCATCATGTCCAACGCTTACAATTATTTTTCCTGGCAAGACAATGAGCGATTTTCTAAAAAATCTTCATTTTTTAGGGCTTTGTTTATTTTTATAATATTTTCTTTTATATTTCTCTCCCCTTTGCTAGTTAAAGCTCTTTTTCTTATAAAAGTTTCTTTTTCTTCTCCTTTCGGGTCATTTCCCCATTAGTAAGGAGAATCTCAACAGGCTAAAAGCTATCTCTTCATTTTCTTTTGCTTTTAGAGATCAAGGCATTGATCATTGACCCATTTTCTTAAATAAGATATGCTTGAACCAAATGTATCAATGACATCTGTTTTTTCAAGCCATGTCATATACTTTTCATTAATTATGAAATTTATCAGATATGGCAATTTGTCATATAACATGCCAAGATTGGTTTCATTAGTAACAATATTGACTAAATTTAGTAATATAGTTTTCCAAATATCTCATGTCCCACAACTCTATATTATTAATCTTTCTTTGTCATTCTCTAGCTTTTTCCCTCGCAATCAAGTTTGGCTCTAATAAATTCAGTTTCGATTTCCTAGCATAAATTTTTGAACATTGTACCTAGTGTTTCCATAATTCTTAATACATTTTTTTCCATCCTCATTTAATGAATAATACTAATTAGCTATAGTGCCAGAAAACCTTGCTTGATATAATTTAAGAAATTTCCTGCACTCCACGTGGTATTTAAATTCAAGTCACTATTCATTCCTCTTTTCCAGCGCTCAAATATTTTTTCTCTATCATGAGTTTCACCGATGTTTAAGATGTATCATATTTAGCTAATTAGGATAAGGTCAATCTCTTCAAAGGTCGTAGTTTTCCTTGGGATAAACCCAAAGGAAAAATTGGTTGTACATCCCATTGAAATGTATCTAGGTCTCATGAAATCAGTATTTCTTCTAGAAAGTTCACCAAATTCTTCAAGCTTAGGAACAATATTGTTCACTAAATTAGTCTCGGTTTCACTTGTGTTGAGTTCTTCTCCAATCTCATTGATCTCATGGCCAAATACCATGTTACTATATTTTTATTCAGTTTCCTTTTAACTTAATCTAATGCTACGACATTAAGATCCTTTAGTTAGTTAGGCTCATATGCTGGTATATTTCTTCTTCTAACTGGATATTATTTGTCTATTCATTATCATTAGATTTTACCTCTTGTCTGCCAACTGTTGTGCCCATGATTTTGTTTAATTCTCTCAAGTTTTGCTCTTTATCAAACACATTTGTAATTCTTCAAGATTATACTGCTTATAATCCATCATCTTCTTCTTTCTCTACCTTTTCAGATCACTTTTCTATTGATTTTTCTCTTGCTGTTTGAATTTTTATATCATGCAAAGAAAATGGATTTTAGTTTTGGATTCTAGAATGGATATTTATGTTGAAAAGGAGTACTAATACTCAAAGTAGGTTTTTCACTATGTCTAATTTCGTTAACTAAGGAAAAATAGATTACAAAAAATTGCATCTTAATCTCTTTAACTTCAGTCTTAATTTTTACAAATTCAGCTTTTAATTTTGAAAATATATCAGTGATATAGTTTAATTGAGGCGCTACTAAAGTTGTCCCTTCTGGTGAGTAAACAATATGTGAATAATTAGAAACAGGGCAAGTAGGTGATGATTCAAGTATTAAACACAGTTTATTTGCTTAATTAATTATTAATTATCTTAATTATTTTTACTCATGTGGCTCTGATATCATATTGTAGAGGGCTTCATATAGTACTAGTGAGAGAAATTACATACGCACAAAATAAAATTTTCCAAAAGTAAGTCTTTAAGGATTTGAGTCAAAATGCAAACATGAAAAGTTAAGGGTATTACATGAAACTTAGAATAGTAGATTGTAGTCCTTTTTGTTAGTTACCTCATTAGTCAATGTACATTACAGTTATCTTTAAAAACTAAGGGTTCTTAAAGTTGTTTACATAAAACTTAATGTACCTTTATGTATTTCTTTTGTTTTAGAGTGTAAATTACCTTTATGAGGAGTCATGTGAGAAGCAACCGCTAAATCAGGATGTCAAACTGATTTATTGGCATTGACAGCATTAAACATAGCAAAAGCAGGAATTGAGGAAGTTTAAGAGGGGGTGCAAAGGCATAGGTAACCTATAGTTGTATGCCCAGGGGGAAAACAAATATGACAAACAACGTTAGAATGTGAACCTAAGACCCCTTCAGACGAATTATTACCTGTAGAAAAAAAACTAGTATGAGATGGAGATCAACACTAAATACTAGACCTTGAAAAAGATAGTATTACTAGAGCTATTCCCTATAGAGGTATTCCTGCGAGAAGAATGATGGTTCTGGTTGCCCTTTTTATTATTATTTCTACCTTTGCCTTTGTTGCCACCAAAGCCATTACCTCGAGTTGCAGTGTGACATCTTGCCTAACTTAGAAGAGGTAGCTGAAGTAGCCAAACTTGATGTTGAACACCGAAAGGGCCTTTGGTTTTCAAAAACTTTAGTCGCTGCTTATAATGAATTATTTTGGAATAAAGATCATCAAAGGTAAGGAGATTGGTCCCATATTAAAGGGTGGTCACCAAAATATGATAACTGCCATTCAAACGGTTCAGTGTCGACTAAACAAAATCAATGTCAGGAATAAGTGTGTGAATAGAGGCAAGAGAGTCAGCAATCTATTTAATGCTCCATAGGTAATCCTTCATACTTTGTTTAGGATCTTTAGATAAATTAGAGAAAGTTCTCCTAAGATCTATGGCTCGAACAAGACTAGCAGTATTAAACAGCTGAGAGAGGCATTCCCAAAGTTGTTTAGAATGAATCAAGTTATGAACCACAATTAATAATGCGAGTGAAATAATAGCAAATAACCAAGAACAAATGAGTTGATCCAATCGCAACCAAATAGAATAAGATGGATTGGGATGTTGCACACTATTAAAATCAAGAATATAAGCAGTTATATTCTCAATCATACCATCAAAGAATCTACTTAATTGTTAAGTAACAAGAAAGCTGGCAGACTGAGTGAGCCAAGGGAGGAAATCTTCAATGGTAGTGAGCACGATAATAACAAAATTCTTAATGCTAAGAGAGAAGATGCTTAGATGTATGGGAGGCAAGTGAGAGTTAAGGGTTAGCCATAAAGGAGAGTCCACCTTCAAGGGCATCAGGGCTACCTAGAAACTAATGGTTGGGGCAGGCAGCAAGGATGCCCAATAACCACTGTTTTTTCAGGGCAATAAGGACCCAAAGGTAGCAGCGTTAGGCATCGAGCACGACATGGTTTGAGAGAGTGTTGACTATATAAAGGAAGCAGCGGCCATGCTATAGAGATGCGAGAAATTTGCCAGCGTGGGGGGCAGAGAAACGATATGATTCCAAGGCAGAGCCAATGAATGGTGGTGGTCAAGGCGGTGAAGGAAGGAAGGTCGAGGTGTCGGTGGCAAAACCGGAAGCATGGCTATAGCACTCATCGTTAGATTGCTAAGGGACGAGATCATAGAGGCCGTCACACCAAAAAGGGGTCATGTAGTCATCAAAGAGCTCACCTCGATGGTCATGGTAGCGAAGTAACATCTGTGATGGCTGCTAGGGTAGACGATGAGGCGCAGCTAGGGTTTGTGGAGAGGAAGAAAGAGAAGCTTGAGATCCCGCTTTATTGAGAAGGAAGAAAGAAAACAAATTATGGTAGGATTTATAGCTCTAATACCATGTGAATCTATGTCAAGGCTCTGATCAAATTAGGGAGCCTACCACTGTATGTATAACATTTAGGGATTACAAAAATTATGTCTTTATCCTCTGGACACTATTACTGTCTATTAATGAAATGAACTTGATAAAGTTTGTTCAATCAAAGGCCTAAAGTATTTCGTTTTAAGATGAATGGGCCTAACCTCAAATAAGTTAGATAATGCATGATTCTTAAAATGAAAGTTTTGAAAGCCTTCCCTGATAAATATTTAGAGTTACATTGCTAACATGTGCAATTACAAGTGCTTGTAAAGCTGTTTTGCAAGCAAGGTGTTATTAATTTTTCTTTAAACTAAAGTTCTTGTTCCTATGGCCATTTTGATGCAGTTGAGTTGTTTATACATGTTTGAAGATAAAATGCACTTAAGATGTTTCAGCTAGGATGATAGTGCTAATTATAAAGGATTTGATCTTAGGTGTAGACATTAGGATCTCGAATTAGACAGGAATCCTAGTTGTAACTACCGTGACGAGGGTAGAAGTACATTGACTTTGAGAGCCCTCTAGGGGTACCATAAGTCATGAGTTATAATACTCACCTAAGATCGTATTAACTCATGAATCCAATGGCCTAAGATAGGACTTTACTTGTTATCAGCCTAGAGTTCATGTATTCTTAGCTATACTGTGAATTTTTTATGTAAAGGTGCGAGGGCTCTTCAAAAAGACTTCAAATCAATCGGAAATGACTTTCTTCATACGAAATAGCTTTACCTTGTTTTGGATTAATTTAATGAGAGGTTTTAAATGCTTTAAGGTATCATTATTACCCTTATATTGCAAGGGAGATTAGTCAAGTGACTTGAGTAAGACCCTCAGTGTCTGTAGACAGCTAAAAAGTATAGGTTTTTTATAAAATTCTAGATGATGATAATTGACTGAATAATAATTGGGGACCTATGATATTGACAAGAAGAGTCTTAAAATGTGCCAAAAATATCAATCATCCAAAGCCAAAGATGCCCACCAAAGGCCAAAAGAACCTAAAAGCTCAAATAGGCCCAACTTGATGGTCCTTGATGTCTAGTTGAGATTTATTTTGCATTTTCACCCCACTCTAGAGTTTATAAAATTATTGAGTTTTATATATTAGTATTCTTCAATGAATAATCTTTATAATGACATATTATGCACCAAAATTTGATAAGCACCAAAAAAATATATAAGTAAAATATTGCGGCTTGCATTGAAAATGACACATGTTTACTATTTCACTGATATCTTCCTCCTCACTATTTCAAAAATATGCTTCATAAGCTTTTAGGAAAAAAAACCCGCTCAAAACAAAGGTTAGATGACGACGTTACGGTTAAAATAAGTTGCATCCTAGCCTGGCCAAAAATATTGGTGAAGTTCTAGCCAAAATCGGCCAGGAATTAGGTCAGGTACATAGTGGAAGGATCCCAGCTGAGTTCTCAGTGTCCTTCTCTGCTTCTAAAAAGCATCTAAGCTATTACTATTTTATCTAGATTGGTCAACTATTCAGATTAAATCTATTAAGAGTTTAATTATATATCTTTTCACTAAACCAACTCTTATTATCCCTTTAAGCACTATAAAAGACGGGCTACCCCAAGGGTTCAACACATCAGAAAATTAGGGAGAAACAAACTAAAAAAACACTAGGGGGAAAAAAGCCTAGCTAGGTTCTAGCCCGCACTCGGTAGGAATCGAGCCAGTACATGGTGGTAGGATCCCAGCCAGGTTCTCAATGTCCATCTCCACTTCTAAAAAAGGTCTCAGCTATTACTCTTTTATCTTGATTAGTGTAACTATCTAGATTAACCATATTAAGATTTGCATTATGTCTCATTTCCCTAAACTAACTCTAATTATTCCTTTAAGCATTATAACAAGGGGCTACCCCCAAGGGTTCAAAACATCAGAAAAATAGGGAGAACGAGACTGAAAAACACTCTAAAAATTGGAGAGGACACGTAGAAAACTTTGAGAGAATACTGAGAGATTTAGAGAATCTAACGAAACCCTTCTCAAATCTATCCTCAAAACCCCCTAAGGTACAAATCAAAGCTCAATGTCCTTGATCACGGGGTTCTCTAAGTCACTCAGGTAGGTAACCTATGGGCACTAACTTTCAAACCTTAACCTTTTCTCTCTACTTTGTTTCTCTTTATTTTATTTAATCTCAATTTTAATAAAGATGTAATCTGTAATTAGCTTAAACCCGTCTGCTGTAATTGTTTATGTTATTTACTCTTTTAGACTAGCATTATATTCTTAATTCCTATTATTCACACTAATATGTTTCATGCTTATTTGTTAATGTAATTAGATTTAATTCCTTGTATTGATTAGCAGAGGTCGTTTGTGATAATGGGCATTGTCGTGATGCATTCCATCACAACATCGCACATTCACCCCCGAATCTAAATCCTCGGCTCAAGCCTGTGGAGTCGAATCGTCACCTCACTGGGGATTATTTGCAGGCCTTTCAAAAACCTTTGAAACAAGCTTATAGTTCCTGTTGGTTTCCCCTTGGTTTATGGTTTATGTGAAACTATTGCCCCTTTAGTGTCCCTGCAGTTATTGCTTGTTTTAAAAGGTGGATTTGGTTTGTAAGTTTTCCAAAAACTCATAGTGGCTCTATTCACTAAATTTACTTTATTCTTTTCTTAATTACTCTTGGATTGAGGTAGAACGTATTTGCGCTCTAGACAGTAAGATCGTCTGGACCAAAAACTGGGTTTAGTTTTTGTCCAGGAACTCAACATGGTTCCTAAACTAAAGCTGCCACCCATTTCGCTGGCCAAACAGCATTATTATCTGGGGTCAGGCTAGAGAACTTAACCTAGCTTTGGATCAGAGCTATAGTCTAGTTCTCTGGCTGGGACAAGCCCTTAGTTATGTTATAATCCTACGTCTTACTAACAAATTAAAAAAAATAGATTTGAATCCAAGCACCTATCAGTGAGTCCAACCATTCATGGGGGAAACGCACATGTGGAGGAAAACCTAAGTCATAGTCCTTATAGTGGTGACTCCACTGGGGACATTTTTTAAAAAAGAGGGCAAGATTTGAAATTCATTACGGAGAATTATTTTAGTTACACTTGCATTAGACATTCTTGCACTAAAGGTGTTGCCCTAGCAAGATTAACAATGCCTCTAGGTTAAACCACATTATTACCCCTCAAGAAAATAGTTGATCAACTTGGTGGGTCCATTAGACTTCTAACTAAGCATGTAACTGCTTCACCCACTCGTGATACACTTTCCTAGTTCGCCTTTTACGGGAAAGCAATCAAAATGTTCTAGCCTTGCTATGCACCCTATCAATGATGCACAAAGCATTTGGGTCATGAAAAGGTTGTTCTAAACCTTACTTAAACCACTTATAACTTACAACTTTGGATCAAGTTGAAACTAATAGGCATGCATGATTCTATGAATGTTTAAAACTCTAATTAACTCTCTAAACTGACCCATACCCAAAGACCTTTTTTAGGATTCATAATGTCACCATTGTGTCTAGGGGCCCAGGGTCGAAGAATGTTTGTCTAGGCCTAGTTAAAGGCATAAACCTCTTAGATTAGGTCAAGTCCAAGTATTACAGCCTTGCATTAGAATAGGACTAGCAGAAATTATTTCTACACTTTGTATACACCATCAATAGGGGTTGACATCATCAATCTAGGTCCATGGCACTTAATTGATGAGCTTGCTAGCCTCATTACTTGATGAGGAAATCTAGAGGTCATTGTTGGGTTTTAATGCATCAATTGTGGACTATCTAGGCCCAAAGAGTCAACTATTATTTGGCCCCATCGTACATAGTACATGAGCCCATTTAGGCCTAAAATGCATAATATGGCCCATTATGCCTTTGGAGTCCTTATCCATTCTAGGTTGCGCCCAATCATATTCGAAATGCATGAAGACCTAGAAATTCAATTTTTCCATACGTTTATGGTCTATATAAGTACAGGATCCATGTATAAGTCCACTAGATCATCTATCCCCAAAATCTATAATATAGCCCACTAGACCTTTAGAGCTTTGGTTCATTCTAAGGTTTATCCCATCATGCATGTTATTCATAATGCATAAGTTTAATTAAGACCAAGATATTTGATCCATGCATAAGCCTAATGTCTACATCATATGTCCAATCCTTAGGTCTATCACCCATTCATAAGTCCACATGGATCCATCTCTATGCCTAAACTAGGCCATTCAAGGCAAACCAAACTAAAGTCATGATCAGGCCTAATATAGGCTTGTGGTAGACGTAGATCCAACTTAGGCTCGCAGGTTAGCTCCCTAAGCCCTAGTTAGGACCCAATCTAGGATAAGGCTTGATTTCAGTGAAAATCCCATATCTTAACCCCATTCATTCCCATCCTAGTCTAAAACTCAAGCCCGCTATATCATTCTCTCCTTCTTACCTAACCGCAAGTCATTAGTTATTTTCCCCAACCCATAGCCAATACCATTAACGCTTTCCTTCTATCTCCTAACTCCATCAAATTCCACCTTTCAAACTATAACCTTGTTATTTGGGATAGATAAGATGAGAGAGATGATTCTTAGAGGTAAGCTCCCAAATGGCAACCTAAAAGCAAGTAAAAAATGAGACATCTTAGGGAAGTGTTCGAAAAATTTGATGAGCGCAAAACTCTAGCTATGGACCTTAAACAAAGAGCTAAGAAGCTTGATCTTACAAACTTATTAGTCATTCAGGGATTCACCCCAAATTCCAAATTAAAAAAGGGGAAGGAAAAAAAAGGGTTACTTCAAATCAAGTTAAATGGCCCTATATTAGACTCGTGTTTAACATTAGACCCAAGATCTTAGAATGAAGCTTAGATAAATGTTTAGAAAGGTTTATCTAATTCATCCAAGACTCTTAGACAAGGAGCTAAACATATTAGTAATCCCTTTAATTTTAGGCTTTCACTATAAAGCCTATGATATACCTCCATACTAGGGGTTCTAACAAGCACTAACAAACCCTTGAACTTGTATACCTCTATACTATAGGAGCTAAGGAGCACTGCCTATCCCTTTAATTTGCATTCATGACTTGAGTCAGAGAGTCCCTTTACTTATCCCCTAACCCCTCCATTTTTTGAATCCAAGTTTTGAGACTTTCACATTTGTATTCATACTTCTAAAGCTTATTCAATTTTTCCTCTTCTTTATTAGAATGCTCTTGTTTGATGATGAGTCCAGAGTTTTTTTTAAAAAAAGAAAAAAGGGCTATCATAAAAGCCTCACAAGGAGAACTAGGAAAAAGGAGATGGAAAGAAATAAAATTAAAAAAAAGAGAATAAGGATTTGAACCCATAATTTGAAAAAGGGAAAGAGTAATAAGTCATGCAACTTAAAAGCACATGCCTAGGATGGGAGATCTCCTTTGGTAACATGCATTAATACTTTGTTAAACCTGATGAATTACCACTTCCAACCCTTTTTCAGCCTTTAAAGATCCCATTTCTTTCATAACCACATTAGACTTAACCAAGGAGCGGGAGTATGCCAAGCTTGACATCGAAATCAATAATGAAAAGCCGAGTCCAAATCAAACAATCCCATCTAAGAAAAAAAGGTTTCAAAAAAAGAAAAGAAGAACCAAAAAAGATAGAAGAGAAGATTGGGGGGGGGAAGTTTTAAAAGAAGAAGAAAAAAAGAAGGAAGAAATTATTTATTCACACATAGGGATTTCATAAGTGTTATTCAAGTCTTCATGTTGATTTCCTTCCTTTTGCAGCCTAACTATGAAACTTATCTTAAAAAGTCCTTCTGGGGCATACCTCCTTTAAGTTGCATGTTTTTACTCCCAAAATATGACTGGCATGATTCAATATTGGATACATAGGTATCTCCTTGAGGCCCGGCCACAAGATTCTTTACATGAAAAAGCATCTAAATCAAGTCCTTTGGTCCCAAAAAAACAAAAGAAAAAAAAAAGAGAAAGGAGAACATAAAAGAGCGGGTGGTCTAAAAACCTAAAAAGGCAAGCCAAATGAAAGAAGAGTAAGTAAAACCGTGGTTATCGAGTACAAAATGCATGCTATTGCATGCTCCTATCAAACCAGACCTGTGTAAACTATTCATCGACATTACCACCTCTTTGCAATCATCATGGCCTCCGATCTCATCATCATTCCAAAATCTATGACTCCTTGTCTCAACCATGACAACAAAATCAATAATGCATACTTATTTTTTTCTAAGTTGGCACTTACCCATTATGTAAGACAAGGGGCTATCCCTGTATTTTTCTAGAAAATTAGGGCTTCCATCATGGTAGATATCTCCTAACAAAGAGATAACCAAAGTCTTCGTACCAAACTAGAGGATACTCTAAGCAGCACTAGCAAAAGAATCTTCGTCTGCTCTATCCCTATACATCTAGAACTTCTGTTACAACAAACAGAAATTGGGAGTTTATTCAGAACAGGTGTAGTGTAATGTAAATTTAAAGGTTACTCTATCCTTAAAATGAAATAGTTCTGATTCTAGGTGACTTATACCCCATGGCTAGCTTAACCCACTAGTTACTCAACATTTTACCCCTAATTTTGTAATATGGAACAACTTAAGTTATAAAGCATCACTGTACCTAGCCTATTTGTCACTTGTACTTGAATCAGGCCTTGTCCAATGGACCCCAACTTAGTAGGACATCTTAACCTACTTGCATGAGGTTAGACCACCACAAGTTAGCATAGTCAGCACTATTAAGTCTGCATAGTTGGCATACATGCATAGTCTCACTTAGGCTAGCAGCCACACATGCATTAATGCATGTGTCTTTAGCCTATTTACTAGCTGACTCTCTACCTTGATCACTAGAGAACCCTAGATCGAAGGGGTGTACATACAGATATGAAAGCAACTCTATAAGAAGGACACATAACTCTGGCCAGCCATAAATTTACAGCAAAAGGCTCTTAAGATTATATCAACAACTGTTATAGAAGACATCTATACTTTCGCTTTCACCTTCATCAACCTCAGTCAAAGTCGGGGCTCCATCCTTAAAGTGAGCTTTAAACAAGTATCATCATCTTTGGGCAACCCAGCCACATCCTTATAGAAAGGATATTAACCTAACTTCATGTTATCAGGTAGCTAAGCTCAAGAGTATCTATCGATAAAGGACACGTTATCCACTTTATCTAAGGAGACCTCAACATCGAGGCCATTTCAGCATCCAACATGCTCCCATCAGAAGGTTATAACATCAATGCCTCAGTGATAAAAGGGCAAACTCGGAGATTTAGGCCTCAAAACCAAATGGCAATTTAAGAACAAGCTATAATTCTTCAGGCTCGTACTCCATCAAGTTCATAAGGATCTGATTATATACCTTTAGGCTTTCACGCCACAAAGTTCTTAGGGTTTTGACCATGGATCTTCAGGCTCCCACACCACTAAGGTTTGTTCCCGTCTCCCAGGATAATGGACATTTCAACAACACCGCTGGCTCCCGGCAGAATGGGACATCTCAACAACACCATGGCTTCTAATACAATGGGACGTTTTGAGAATGTCCCTAGTACCCTTCACAATGAGACATTTCAACATTGCTTGCTTGTGGTACAATTGGATAGCTCGATGTTGCTAACTACCGAAACAGTAGCAGATTCCAACAACATCATTGACTCCTAGAACAACAGGACATTCCAATAACACTATTAGCTCATAGCACAATGGGACACCGCTAGCTCTTCACAATATGAGACATTTAACAATCAAGATCAGCTAGACTAATGAAAGGTCCTCTAAATCGGTAAAAGGTTAACATCCAGATCTACTAGACTAGTGAAAGGTCTGTTAAACCGGTGAAAGGTTGACATCAAGATTTATAACACTAATGAAGGGTTTGCTGGACCGGTAAAAGGTTGACAATAAGATCAGCTAAACCAGCGAAAGGTCTACTAGATCAACAAAAGATTAACATCAAGATCCGTCAGACTGGCAAAAGGTTAACATCAAGATTTGCTAGACCAGTGAAAGGTCCGCTAGACTGATAAAGACTGTGCTAGACCAGCAAAAATCAACAAGTCAAAACCGCTAGACCAGTGAAAGGTGCGCTAGCCCAACAAAAAGTCAACAATTCAAAACTATTACACTATCAAAAAGTCAACTTAAAACCGCTACAATGGTGAAATGTCAAAATAGGGCACTAAATAGCTAAGCACAAATGCTATCTAATCAAACCTTTTCCTTACTGAGGCTCAGTCAAACTGGGCACTAAGTGTAGACACCTAGAAAGTGTTTGTTTTCATATAAAACGCCCGATAATCATAAAATAATCAAAAAAGACCTAGGAACCACAAATATTAAAATGAAGAGCTTTAAAGTGTACCAAAATCTCTCAATACACACATCCATATTAAAAGATGTCCACCAAAGACTAAAAGAATCCAAAAGCCCAAATAGCCCAAAATTGATGACGTTTAATGTCTAGTGGAGATTTATTCTACATTTTCACCCCACTTTAAAGTCAATAAAATTAATTAGTTTATATAATGATATTCTTCAATGAATAAGCTTTACAATGACATATTATGCAAAAAAATTCAATAAGCACTAGAAAAGATATAAGTCGAACATTATAGCTTCTGCTGAAAATGCTAAATGTTTACTATTTCACTTTATATTACTCCTCACATATCCTAAAGTTATAAAATTACTATCATGGTAAGATATACTCAATAATATTTCAGGGAAAAAAAGAATCACTAAAGACGGTGGTCAAATGACAAAGTTATGGCTAAAATAAGTTACAGCCTAGCCTGAGGAAAACAACTTGCTGGCTTCTGGCCACAACCGACCAAGAATCTAGCTGGGTACATGGTGGTAGGATCTGGCCAGGTTCGCAATGTCCTTCAGTTCTAAAAAGGGCCTCAGCTATTACTGTTTTATCTAGATTGGTGTAACTATCCGGATGAAACCTATTAAGAGTTAAATTATGTCTCCTTTCTCTAAAGCAATTGTTAATATCCCTTTAAGAACTATAAAAGGAGGGCTACCCCAAGGGTTCAACACATTAGGAAATTAGGGAGAAATAGACTTGAAAAGAACGCTCAAAAATTGGAGGGGACGCAAAAGAAACTTTGAGAGAATAATGAAAAGTTCAAAAAAACCTAACCAGATTCTTCTCAAATCCATGCTCAAAACCCTCTCAGGCATAAGTCAAAGCTTAATATTCTCGATCATAGAGTTCTTCAAGTCACTCAAGCAGGAAACCTCAGGGCACCAAATTTCAAACTTTCCCTTTTTCTCTCTATTTTGTTTCTCTTTATTTCATTTAAATCTAGAGCTTAATGAAGATGTAACCCTTGATTAGTTTAACCCTACCTACTGTAATTGTTTACGTTGTTTACTCTTATAGACTTGCATTGTATTCTTAATTCCTATTATATATACTAATATGTTGCATGATTGTTTGTTAATGTCATTAGATTTAATTTTATTTATTGGTTAGCAAAGGTCATTGGTGATGAAAAGCAGTGCCATGCTCGATTCCATCATATCATCATAAATTTGCCCCCAAATCTGGATCTTCGATTCGAGCCTATGAAGTCATATGGTCCCCACACTAGAGATTATTTAGGTGCCTTTCGGAAACCTTTGAAATGAGCGCCTTTGATTTATGGTGCATATGAACCTATTGTCCCTTCAGTGCCCTTGCAGTTATTGCTTGTTTTAGAAAGTGGATTTGGTTGGTATGTTTTTCGAAAACTCACTGTTATTATATTAATTGAATTTATGCTATTTATTCTTAATTACTCTTGGATTAAGGGAGAAGATGCATGTGACCAGGACACTAAGATTGCTTAGACCAAAAATTGGGTTCAGTTTTGGTCCAGGAACCCAGCCTGCCACCTAATTTGCTAGCCAAACAGCATTACTACCTAACACTAGGCATGACAACTTGATCTAACTCTAGCTAGGAACTTGGTCGGGTTCTTAGACTAGAGCTATGGTCTAGTTCTCTAGGCCAAGTCCCCAGGTTTGCTACTGTCTTACTTATTTTACTGAAAAATAAAAAAATAATATTTGAATCCAAATAACTACCAAGTGAGTCCAGCCATTCACAAGGGAACTGCACCAGGGGAGTAAACCCTGGGTCGTGGTCCTTATAGTGGTGACTCCACTGGGGAGTTTTTTTAAAAAAAGAGGGCAGGATTTAAAATTTAATACGGGAAATTATTTTAGTTATACTTACATTAGGCATTCTTGCATTAAAGGTATTATCCTAATAGTTGGTTAACTCAGTGGGTACATT
Source organism: Carnegiea gigantea (assembly GCA_029747015.1). NCBI lineage: Eukaryota > Viridiplantae > Streptophyta > Magnoliopsida > Caryophyllales > Cactaceae > Carnegiea > Carnegiea gigantea. The sequence goes on along the minus strand of JAKOGI010000305.1, from coordinate 499,964 downwards.
AGACTTCTAATTGAGCATGCAACTATCTCACCCACTTCCTGGCTTACTTTCTTAGTCCACCTAATATGGGACAGTAATTAAAAAAGTTCCAGTCTTACTATGCACCCCATGGATGATACACAAAGCATTCGAGTTGCAAGAGGGTTCTTCTTAACCTTAACTACTTATAACTTAGAACTTTGAATTAAGTTGGAACTCATATGCATGCATGATTCTATGAATGTTTAGAACTCTAATTGACAGTCTGCACTGACCCATGCTTAAAGACCCATATATTGAAATTTTAGGATTTATAACATTGCCCCTATGTCTAGGGGCCTAGCTAGGCCTAGCTAAAGGCACAATACCTCATAAATTATGTTAAGTTCAAGTATTGTGGTCTTGCATTAGAGTAAGACCAAAGGAAATTATCACTATAACTTGAGGGTTGACATCATTAGTCTAAGTCTAAGTCACTTAAATCACAATCTTGCAAGTCTCGTTATAAGATTAGGAAAGTCTGAAGGTTATTTTTAGGCCATAAAACATTAATTATGGACTACCTGGGCCCGAAGAGTTAGGCATCATTTGGCCTCATCATGCATAGTACATCAGTCCATCTAGGCCTAAAGTGCATAATGTGACCCATTAGGCCTTTAGAGTCCTAGTCCATTCTAGGTCTCACCTAATAATGTTCAAAATGCATAAAGACCTTGAAATTCAATCTTTACATAACTTTATAGTCGATACAGGCATAGGATCCATGCATGAGTCCACTATATCATCTAGGCCCAAAATTCATAATATAGACCATTAGACCTTTAGAGCCCTAGTGCATTCTACGTTGCGTCCAATCATGCATGCTATTGATAATGCACAAGTTTAATTAAGACATAGACATTTGTTCCATGCATAAGTTTGTGATCCATGCATCATACGTCTATTTCCTAAGTCTGACACCCATGCATAAGTCTACATGCCATCTATATGCCTAGACTAGCCCATTCAAGGCAAACCAAACTAAAGTCATGCTTAGGCCTAGTATAGGCTTGCGATAGACTTAAATCTAACTTACGCCTGTAGTTTAGCTCTCTAAGCCTAACTTTGGACCCAATCCAGGGTAAGGCCTGATTTTAGCCTAAATCCTATGTGCTAGCCCCATTCATTCCCATCCTAGCCACAACCTTCAAGCCCACTATGTTATCGACTCCCTCTTACCTGAACAAGTCATTAGCTATTTCCCACAGCCTATAGCCAAGACCATTAACCTTTCCCTTCCATCATCCACATCCATCAAATTTCACCTTTCAAACTATCATATTGTTATTTGGGATAGAAAAGATAAGAGAGATGATGCTTAGATGCAGCTTGATAAAGATTGCTTCCAATGGAAACCCAAAAGCAGCTAAAAAATGAGACATCCTAGGGAAGTGTTGGCAAAATTTAATAAGCACAAAACTCTAGCTATGAACCTTAGACAAAGAGTTAAACGCATAAGCTTACAAACTCAATTAGGCTATTTAGGGATTCACCTCTAATTTCGGAAAAAAAGGGATGGAAAAGGGGGTTACTTTAGGTCAAGTTAAATGGGCCCATGTAAGGCTCATGTTTAACATTAGGCCCAAGTTCTCATAATGAAGCTTGCATAAATGTTTAGAAAGGGTTATGCTATTCATTCAAGATTCTTAAATAGGGAACTAAGCACATGAGTAATCCCTTTAATTTTAGGATCTACTAGGCCTACAATATACCTCTATACTAAAGGATGTAAGGAGCACTACTTACCCCTTGAGCTTGTGTTCATGACTTGAGCAGGAGAGCCCATTCGCTTATCCACTAAGCCTTCCATTTTTTGAATCGAAGTTTTAAGACTTCCACACTTTCATTTATGCTTCTAAAGCTTATTCCCTTTTTCTCCTGCTTTACTGGAATGCTCTTGTTTGATAATAAGTCCAGGGTTTAAAAAAACAGAGAAAGAGGGCCTAGCCTGAAATCCTCACAAGGTGAGCTAGTCAAAAGGAGGTGGAAAGAAATAAAATAAAAAAGAGAATAAGGATTTCAATCCATCATCTAAAAGAGGGAAAGATCAACAAGTCATGCAACTTAAAAGGACATGCTAAGGATAGGAAACCTCCTTTGGTAACATGCATTAATACCTTGTTAAACCTAATGAGTTACCACTTGTAATCCTTTTTGAGCCTTTAAAGAGCCGATTTATTTCATAACCACAATAGATCTAAATAGGGAGCAGGCGTATGTCAAGCGTGACATCAAAATCAACAACTGAATAAGAGAGTTTAGACCAAACAGCCCCATCTAAGAAAAGAAGATTAAAAATAGAAAAGAACAAAAAAAATGATTGAAGCGAAGAATGGGGAAAAAAAGCTTGAAAACAAGAAGAAAGAAAATAAAGAAATTACGAATTCACACATAGGTATTTCATAAGGGTTATTTGAGGCTTCATGTTGATTTTCTTCCTTTTGCTCCCTAACTCTAAAACTTATCTTAAAATTTCTTTCTCGACGCACCTCGCCTTTAAACTACATGTTCTTACTCCCAACATATGACTGTCTTGATTTCATATTGGATGCATAGGTAATCTCCTTGAGGCCCAGCCACAAGATTCTTTTCCATGAAGAAGCATCTGAATTGAGTCTTTTGTACGCAAAAAAACAAAAGAAAAAAAAGAAAGGAGAAAATAAATGAGCGGTTGGTCCAAATACCTAAAAAAGAGGGCCAAGCAAAAGGAGAGTAGAAATAAGACCTTAGTTTTTCAGTACAAGAAGCATTCTATTGCATACTCCCATCAAACCAGACTTAGACAAACCATTCACCTACTTTGCCACCTTTTTGCAATAATCATAGCCTTTGATCTCACTCCATTCCCAAATTCAGGACTTCTCGTCTCGTCTATAACCACAAATTCAAGAACGCATATTCATCCTTTCTAAGTTGGTACTCACCCATTATGGATGACAAGGGTCTCCTCCTACATTTCTGTAGATAATTAGGGCTTCTATCATAATAGATACATCATGAAAAGGAGATAATTATATTCTTTATACTAAACTAGAGGCTACTCTAGGTAGCACCATCAAAATAATCTTTGTATGTCATATCCCTACAAATCTAGACCTTCTGTTACAGCAAACAGAAATTGGGAGTTTATTTAGAACATGAGCACTTTAATGAAAAATTAGAGGTTATTCTATTATTAAAAAGAAAGATTTCCTATCCTGGATGACTTATACCCCAAGACCTAGCCTAACCCACTAGTTACTCAACTTTTTACCCTTAATCCTATAATCTATCACAACCTAAGTTACAGAACATCACTGTGCCTAGCCTATCAGTCACTTATACCTTAATCGGGCTTTATTTAATTGACCCCTAGCTTACCATCAGACCTTTACCTACTTGCATATGAGGTTAGGCTATCACAAGTCAGCACAGCCAGCAGTACTAATTATGCATTGTCAGCATACTACTTAGTGTCACTTAGACTAGCAACTACACATGCATTAATGCATGTGTCTTTAGCCCATTTACTAGCCTATTCCCTAGCTTGATCGTTGGGGAACCCTGGATCAAAAAGGTGCACATTCAAACATAATGCAACTCTATAGAAAGGGCACATAACCTTGCTAGCTATAAATCTACATCAAAGGCTCTTAAGATTGGTTCAACATCTATTATAAAAGACATCTATACTTTGACCTTCACCTTTATCAGGCTTAACCAAAGAAGGGGCTCAATCGTTAAAGCAAGCTTTACACAACCATCATTGCCCTTGGGAAATTCAACTATATTCTTATTGAAAGGACATCAACCCAACTTCAGGTCATTATGATTGCATCATAAGGAGATGACACCGACATCTAATTGATAAAAGTTTAACATCAAGATCCGTAAGACTAGTGAAAGGTCTGCTAGACCAGTGAAAGGTCTGCTGGACTGGCCAAAGGTTTGCTAAACCAACGAAAACTTAACATTAAGGTCCACTAGCCCAGCAAAAGGTTAACATCAAGATCCGCTAGACTGGCAAAAGTTCTGCTAGACCGCAAAAGGTCCTCTAAACTAACGAAAAGTTAACATAAATATCTGTGAGACCAGTGAAAGGTCTGCTAGACCAATGAAAGCCCCACTGAACCAATAAAAGGTCAACATCAAGATCTGCTAGTCTAGTGAAAGGCCTACTAAACTGGAAAAAGGTTAACATCAGGATTTGTTAGGCCGATAAAAAGTTCACGAGACTAGCGAAAGGTCAACAAATTAGAATTGCTAAACTGACGAAAGGTTTGATAGACAGACGAAGTGTCAACTAGACTGGCGAAAGGTCAACAATTCCAAACTGCTAAATCAGCAAAAGATCCACTAGACCAGCAAAGAGTGTGCTACACTGGTGAAAGGTCAACAACGTAGAGCTGTTAGACAAGTGAAAGGCCTCTTAGACTAGTGAAGGGTCAACAATTTTTATTTAGGACCGCTAAACTAGCAAAAGGTCAATTCAAAACTGCTAAAATGGAAAAAGATCAAAATGGGGCACTAAATAGGCAAGCACAAATTCTATCTACTTTGACCTCCGCTTATTGAGGCTCGGTCAAACTGTGGGCTAATTGTAGACATCTAAAAGTCTGTTTTTCTGTAATGAAATGCTCGATGATGATAAACAGGTTAAATAAGACTTAGGGACCCAAGATATTAAAATGAAAAGCCTTAAAATTTATCAAAATTTCTCAACCCATACATCTAAAGCCAAAGATGCCACTAACAACTAAAGGAACCCAAAAACCCAAATTGCCCAAGTTGACGGTGTTCAACATCTAAGTAAGATTTATTCTACATTTTAAACCCACTATAGGATGCATAAAATTATTTAAGTTTATATATTAATGTTCTTTAGTGAATAAGCTTTATAATGACGTATTATACACCAAAATTCCTTGAATAAGAAAAAGATATGAGTCGACTATTGGCTTGCGCTGAAAATTATATATGTTTAATATTTCACTTCTATTTTCTTTTGCACTTATCCAAAAGTTATTAAGTTAGTTTCATTAGAAAATGAACTCAATACACTTACAAGCAAAAAAGAATTGCGCAAAACAAAGGTTAGATGACAAAGTTATGCCCGAAACAAGTTGCAGCCAAGCCTAACCCAAAAAACCAGGCCGAGTTCTAGAATGAACTAGCCAGAAACCATCTTGGCCAAGTTCTTAGTTTCCTTCTGCACTTCTAAAATGGCCTTAGTTATTACTGTGTTATCTGGATTTGTGCAACTATCTGGATTAAATCTATTAAGAGTTCAACTACGTCTTCTCTCTATAAACTAACTCTTATTATCCCCTTAAGCACTATAAAAGGGTGGCGAGCTCCAAGGATTGAAAACATCAAAAAATTAGAGAGAAAAAAATTGAAGGACATTATAAAATATGGAGAGAACACACGAGAAACTTTGATAGAATACTAACAGGTTTAGAGAACCTAACTAAACCCTTCTCAAATCCATGTTCAAAGCCCTTTACGGCACAAGTCAGGCTCGATATTTTCAATTACGGGGTTCTCTAAGTCACTCAAGCAGGTAACCTGAGGGTGCCAATTTTCAAACCTTCCCTTGTTCTCTCTACTTTGTTTCTCTTTATTTTATTTATTCTTAGGTTCTGTAAAGTTGTAAACTTTAATTAGTTTAGCACTTCCTGCAGTAATCGTTTACGTTATTTACTCTTCTGGACTAGTATTGTATTCTTAATTCTATTATTTACCCTAATATGTTGCATGATTGTTTGTTAGTGCAACTAGATTTAATTCCTTATATTGATTACTAACCGGTAGTGTCGTGATGCATTCCATCATGACATCATACCTTTGCCCCTGAGTCTAGATCCTCGATTCGAACATATGGAGTTAGATAGTCCCCACATCAAAGATTATTTGGGGACCTTTTGAAAACCTTCATTCAAATGAGTTTACTATCCCTTTTAGTTTCTCTTTGGTTTTTGGTTCATATAAACCAATTGTCCCTTTAGTGTCCTTTTCATTATTGCTCATTTTAGAGAGCGAATTTGCTTTGTAATTTTTTCTTATCTCACTAGTGACTCTATTAATTAAATTTACTCTATTTTATTTTAATTACCCTTGGAATGAGGCAGAACAGGATTGGCATCTGAAGAGTAAGATTATCTAGACCAGAAATTGGCTTTAGCTTTGGTATAGGAACCCAATCCCTTGATTGAACCTGCCGTCCAGTTTGTTGGGCCAAACAAGCATTACTGCCTCAAACTAGGCTAAAGAACTAGACCTGACTCTAGTATGAGAACCTAATCGAGTTCCTAAATTGGCCTAGTTCCTTGGGTCAAGCCCTCAATTCTATTGCATTGTGACCCATTTTACTGAACAAAATTTTAAAAAAAATCATAGTTTAATCCAAGCACCTAACAAGCAAGTCTAGTCATTCGTGGAGGAACAACAACAAAGGAAGTGGGGGAACCTCCTGCCCTTCCCTCATTTGTGGTTGTTACAATGTGTAAGTGCTACACTCGAGCCAAAAAGACTTACACTCTTGACCTTAGGTGCAACCAAGGAGCAATTAGGCACTATTGGCCTATGATTGATTACTACGCTATTGTTAACTAGAAATCCTGTGTGGTTGCTACTTATTGTATTGTGTGTCGTTGCTTGGATATTTGGGATGCAGAGTATCCACTGAGCATATAGTAGTTCACCCCCTCTCATGTTCCCTTTTCCCAAGTTTAGACTAAGCAAGATACAGGGTAGTTCTTATTTTGGGTTCACCAACCTGCAGATGCATATAGCTTAGAAGGAGAGCATGTTTTACAAGATTTCGTGCGTACCTGTGGTTCAAGCTTAGTTAGCCAAGTTTATTATGAGCACGTAGCTCTGCTCTAACCATGTTTTTCTAGTTATTTTTTTAATATATATTGCAGCTGTACATCTATTGAATAGGCACGAACTTGGTAAGATTGGCTTGTGACTCAATGTATTGGCTTACTTATCCAAGTTTATTATATAAAACTTTTCATCTTGCTATCCAGTTAAGTTTTGAGTTTTATAATCATTGCGTTCAAGCAGAACTCTTGCAGTGTTACTTTCATAAAAATCAGACCCTACCTTTAAATTATGCTTTAAGAATTTAGCTAGATTATTTCATGAACTCTTCTAGCCTAAGAGCTTCTTCATGGAGCCTGGACGGTGTGACATTTCTGTAAGGAGGAGGGGTGTTATATAGCCTTTAATAGATTTTAGTAACTTTTAAAATATTTTAATATGAAATATAGTACATGATAAAATTGAACTTGATTAATACTCAATTATTAGTTGAAAACATTTCAATTCTATAGATCAAGGTTACTTGTGTAATTCTCGATTATCTTACCACGAGATGTAGTGACCCTTTGTGTGCTGATATCCAGAAGAATTATAAAATTTTGCATAAAACTTGGTAAAATAAAACATGATGAGCTATCGTGGGCAGTAGCTTATCATCTCGAGCTGAAAATTTGCCGCTTGTTTCATATGAGTTTAACCTCTGTCTCTATTGGCAGTTTTGTATTATTTAGTTGGTACTTTTGATGATTTATTCGAGTCACAAGTTATAATACATTTATTGCCAATAATTATTGAAAAAACATGAGGTGGATGAGTGGTGTATGTGTCGGGCCGGTGTATTTGTTATTTTAAGTAGAGCTTATTTGTCTTGTGTCTTCTATTTTCAATACTATTATGTACGTTTCTCTTAGAACCTAGGCTTATTAATAATCAGGAAAAAAAACTTCATAAAAATCTTAAGGTCACATTATAAAAAATAAAAATTTGATATGCTATTAGACTTGGCAAAATTTTACCCGATCCGATAACATTTTTCGAATCTACCTCAAAAAGTTAGGGTCTTAGATAAGATTTTAGAACCTGAACTAGTTTGGGTCAACCCCGTTACGATTAGGATCAACCTGTTTGGGCTAAGCTGAATTTTCATATATTTATTTTTATACAAAAATTCTATTTAACCAATATATGTGCTGACTTTTAACATGTAATGAGCATATGTAGCCGTTAAAATTTTACTTAAAAAGACTATATTTTTACCCTCTTTTAAATTTTTTAGATCTTTGTTCCCAATCCATTAGTCTAGTCTATTACTATAATATGTTTGCTGTAGCACTATTGCTAAAATCGTTTGATCTTTTTTTTTATGACAAACTACATTTTCATCATCTAATCAAATCATTGCATCACTATGTAAAGTAGTATATTTGCGCCAAAAAGAACTTGCACATGGTTGATCATATTCTCCAAACGAATGATATCAACATCATTAAGTATATTTCGTAAGATTAAGTTACTTGTGTATGCAATTTTTTGCTTTTTTCTTTTCTCTTTAGTCTTGATGAGAAAATATGATCTAAAAAGTTAATGAGTCTTTGGTTCAATAGAATGACACTTAAAAAGTAACTTAAAAATTAAAGTTTGAAGATTCGGAGCTAGATGCTTTTTTGTTTTATAAAAGAATTACATTATTTCCTATATTTAACATTTGTAGGAGGAAAAAATTAATAAAACCATTGACTCTAATCCAAACTCGAGACTTTAGGGTTCAAATTTAGCATTTGCAAACCTGAAACAGAAATAGATTGATCCGCTTTAACTTGCCCATCTGAATTGACATGTCTTGATGCAGTAGTATCAAGTTTTTGGATCTATGATTATTTCCTTAAAAGAATATCCTATGTAATGAAGCTATAAACAATTCCTACCATGTAACAAAATATTTCCCCTATTTTGGGGGTGAAATTGTTGATATGAAGTCATCTTTTACCCTTTTTTTTTTTGAAAGGTTGTCTTTTTCATTATTACAACTAATTGTTTGTTTGAAAGGTAAGTAGAGAAAAATAAATGGGAGTATAGAAGATTAAAATTGTCCTTTGCTCAAATTGAGGAGTAAAAGTGGAATAATAAGGATGATTAAGTAGGGGCAGAATGAACACTTTTTTATAGAGAACCACTTGATGTACATAGCTTTCGATTATCTTATTTGTTTTTTTAAATATGTATGGTTAGTATTTGATTATCTAATGATGTTATTATCAATTGTTAAAAAAGACATCTCATATAAACAGCAAAAATTGAACAACATTGAACTAGTTATCAAAACAAAATAATGAAAAGAAATAATAGGAAAAATCAAAAAGAGTCATAGCAGATGGAAAACCCACAAATGAACAAACAAACAGAAATTGTTGTGGTAAACTTGAAAAAAAAAAAAAACTACTAATAAAGGTTTTCAACCTATGAATAGCGGCTTATTTGCTCAACCATCATGAATTATTGGTAGTGTTAGCACCTCGAATAGAATATAGAATGCATAGAGGTCCACAGCCTCCCTCGTTCGAACCTTGGGGGTAAGTAAGAGGTAACTCTTACACATTCTTTTTTTGTCTTTTTGCTTTCCTTTGTTCTTAAAGTTACAGATTCTTTTTACTTTCCTTTGTTCTTCATTTCCTTATTCCCTATTTTGGAGTGTAAGAAATAGTGAAGGGGAATGATGGGTCAATACCTGACCCTTAACTCAAATATAGTGTATAATAATGGGGTTAATATTTTTAAGGATGTTTCTATGAATTTTTGATTTATTAATATTTACCCTTCATTGTTTTTGTTTATTCTCCCATAAAATTGAAATTAAGTGCAAGTTATCTATCTTTGCTTACTCTTTGTGATTCCTACTTTTTCTTCCCTTTATTTAGTCTCACTTCACAATCCTACTCCTCTGACAAGTAGACCACAAAGGTTATCCCTCTCATTCGAATCAATTGAAATGACACGGTATTCCATGAAATATAAATTGCAGTGTCCTTGAGAGGCTTGGTGTGCGGAAGCAAGAAAGTGCAGATGTTTGATGATTATATTTGAAAAAGTATTTTTCGAGTTTATAATGATATGCACAAAGTATGTCTGTGAGCTACACATGTGGCAAGATAGGGTTTGATATCCTACCTTTGTATAGATTATGTCATTTCGGAGGCAATATGATATAAATTTTTCTTTGCTAAAAAAGAAAAAGAAAAATAACTGATGTGCAAAATAATCTATTCATGTTCACATCATAATTTATGATAAGACATTTTTTATTTTATCATTTTTATGTGTATGTATAGTTCATATATAAGAATTAAGACGTATAGTTTGGTGAGCTGAAATTTGAACCACTTCAATTTTCTACGCCATTTTTAGAGATTAACTCTATGAAACAAAGAAGACTTCATCTAGGCAGACGGGGATAATATAAATGGCTGGATAATTATCGAGAAGTACCCAATAGATTTTTTTTCTCCGCTATTTTGGGGGGGGGGGATTGGGACACTGCAAATTATTACATAAACCCAGCAACTTATACTCCCGGTCCATGTCAATGCCATGTTATCATGCAATGTCAACCAATTTAATTTTTTAATTAAAAAATAATGGCAGTTTCTTCCCATGATAACTGAATTTCTTGCCCATTCTGCCCATGGTAACCGAATTTCTCTTTTTTAAAAAAAAAAAAAAAACTTGGCAGCTTCTTGCTACACTCCCATGATGACTGAATTTCTCAATTTTTTAAAAAAAATTTGGCAGTTTAAATATTCAGGTTGTTCATCGAATCACCAAAGATTGTTCATTGTTAGAATTCAGTTTGTTCATTATGTTAAATATGTTTGTTCATGGCAAATTATGACTTTGTTCATGCCACTTAGCTTGTGTGCACATGTTCAATATAAAATTTAATCAACTGTGTTAACTCGATATTTTTTAAGGGAAAAAATTATTATTACTCAAGTCACTCAAGTTTGTTCACTAACAAAGGTGGGTGTGTTCATTAACCCATTCACTAAGAATTTTGGTATAATTTGCTCATAAGAATTTTTGGGTTTGTTCATCACCCAATCTAGATTTGTTTATTAGAGTTATCAAGCTTGTTTGCCACATTATAATCACGTAATAGAGTTTTAATAGATTTTTCAGATTTATAATAAGGTTTCTTTATTGGGAAAAGTCATCATTGTTTTATTTTGTTTATTTAAATTATTCACCAAGCTCTCTTCAAGTTTTTCCTTGGGAGTTTCGATAATGTTTACTGAGAGTGAAATATTTGTTCATTATCTATCATGAGGTTGTTCATTAAAGGTAGTTAGTTTATCCATTATCCACCATGAGGTTGTCTGTCTTGTCCACGTGAGCTCTTTGTGTTGCTATTGTATCAGCCCTTGTTGATTTCAAGCACCTATTATACAAATTGATCCTCACATGAACATCCTTTGATGTTATAATCAACTCAGCGTCCCTTCTCAATAACTTAATTATTTAGTGTTATAATGAACAATGTTTAGAAGAGGTTGCGAATAATGAACATGATTCAGGTGATTCAAGTACAAAATAGTTGTTTTTATTGAAGACATGTTGGAAATCACTATTTTAGCAATGGATATTATCTAATTGTTTTTTGGAGACATTCCATTTGTTAAAAAAAAGAAAAAAGTGAACCGAAAAATTCATGAGATTTCACTAATTTGGCAACAGCTTTAACTAGGTAATTTATTATGAACACATCCTCATTATAAAAATTTTAAAAAAAAAAGCTACGAGCCTTGTTAATTTGGTAATAGCTTTGGTGCACAAATTGAGCACAATATTGACAAAAATAAATATTGTAATGAATACCACAAACATGGATACTGAAGAAGCCAAGTGCACAAACTTTGGAAGTTTGGCGAACAATACTTCTGTTATAAATGAATAATCAATATTTTGTCAATATGATTAGAACTATTACAATCTAAAATAGCAAAATATGTTCTTATAATTAATGTGACACTATTTTATCTAATAAAAAATGTTTTTTTAATACGAACAAAACCAAAATGACTATAAACTCAAAGTGCTATTGGTGTTGAGCTTTATGGCAACTCTATCTCTCTCTTACTCTCTACAGATTGGTTATTGGCTTTGAAAGCATATTGGAAAAGAGTGTGTTCCTTTTTGTTCTCCATGGTGGACTCATTGGCTTGAACATTGTTATCCACCTTGTACGTTAGTCAGTATCAGCAGGTGGTGTAACATTAGACCTAAGAAAAGAGATAAAATCAATAATCAATGAGACAATATTAGCATATCAATGAACAAATAGAACATTAACCATGAACAACCTCATGTCATTGCAATTAGACAATAAATAATCGCCAGATTTTTGACTCACATGAGATGCATCCAAGGTAGCTTATATAGTGAACAAATTGAGTTGGGCAAATGAACGATCTTCATTCCATCAACCCAAATCAAATTGTCAACGATTTTCTTTTTGTTTATCAGCAGTTTTTTCTTTGAAAATTTAGTTCATCAATTTCAGAAAATAATCGCAAACTATATGACACACTAACATCAACCCAGATGCACCTTAGAGGACGTTCTCTTGAATCATATAGTAGTAATGAATAGTTCATATTTTGACCAAAATCAGCATTTTCTAAGAGATTTACTTGATCAATTTCAGCAAAATAACCAAAATCAAATTATTAAACCTAAATTGCTCTGTCTTTGAAAATTGGAAATAAAATTGTGTAATAATCTATCACCTGTTTTGCATTTATAGATTCTGATGTTGTCCTACTGATTTGGATTTGATCATCCATGAAACTTTTAGCAAGATCAGCAGGTTCTTCACTTTTTCCAGAACTATCTTCCTCTGTTGATGAGCATAGTTGTTCACTATACCACATTGGACTTCCAATCCTTCATCGCATCTCCTGAATTACTCCACTATTGTTTGCAACTAAGATGCAGAAAGATAAGAAGAGAATGTGAGGAAAGAAGCAGAGAGAGAGAAGGTGAGGGGGGAGTGGGGTGGGAGGAGAGAGAGAATGTCAGGGGAGTGGGAGGAGATTGGAGAGAGAACGGGTGGGAGGAGAGAGAACGTTAAAGGGGATGGGAGGAGAGAGAATGTGATAATATTCTTGGATAGATGTAACTGTTTTTGTTTTTGTTAATTTTTTAATTATATAACTGACTTGAATATATCGTACTGATGTGGCAATGAGAATATATACTTTCATGTGTATAATATATACACTATTGGAACACAAGTCATAAATCATAATGCCATCCCATTCAATACCTATATGTTACACCTAGGAGGATGTACACCCACTTGCCACGTAAGCACGCAGTCACAAGAATATCCACCTCAGCGAATTTTTATTTTATGGAAAGGAAACAATATGCCATCCCTAAAATCATGCATCCTTTCCTTTTTTTTTGGTTTATTCAAAATTTCAATATTGTGCCATAATGTATCTATCTCTTTGTCTCTCTTCATACCTTCCCTTTCATTTCTTTGTCTGAAAATTTCAATTTCTATTATCTCTATAGAATTCAATATATTCAATCAATTCTTCAAAAAAATCAAGGTTTTGGGTAAATTAGTGTAGACTTATGAACAACGATATAGCTTTCAAGCAGTGACAAATCAAACAGGTGAGTAAATCGAATCAATAGTTGTTTTATGTAAAACAAGAATGTATTAATAAAAACATATTGTTTTGGTGGTCTTCGTGGCTATCAATCTAGTATAAATTTCCTTTGGTATTACATATGGAAGATTAAATTTGTGTATCTAGCTACATTGTATTATTTGGTTTATTTGAAAAATGTATTAAGAATTATTTAGAGATATAATCAATTCGTTGCATTGGGATGCTAGTTTTTGCAAAAAGTTTAATGATATTGGCAATGTTGAATATATTAGATTAACATTGTAATCTTTGTTGACTATGAAGGAAAATTTGTTGAACTCGTTCAGTTTTTAGTCAAAATTGTTCTAGATTGCAGTTTATGAACAATGTTCATAGTTGGGTTTTATTGTTTTTTAACATCGGCCTCTATTATCCATGTTTGTTCATTTTTTGTTTTATACATGTTCATTTTTGAATTCATTTATTTTTTAAGTTAACAATGTCCACAAATGGGAATTCTGTGGCGCTGTGGTTAGATTATAGTTGTTTAAAATGATTTGGTTCAAGTTAAACTAGGTTTAAATATATGGCACACGTTGTTCATGACGTTTGAATGAGCTTGAAAACGTTATTTATAAGTTAATTTTCAATTGTTCAAGCTATGTTGTTTAATTTTTTAATTATTGTCAAATGTAATTCTCGAACTATGTCCAATGATCCTGAAGAGTTTTCCCATGAATAAATTGTTTAGAATGGAATAAAGCATTGGTCAAATGGAATCCAACTTTAGAAATACCAGATGAGGATGATTTAGTTAGAATGATTGCAATGTCGGAAGAAGAAGCATTTCAAATCCACAATGACTATGCCTACCGAATGGGCTTTAGTGTTCGATATAACAAAATACGTTATAGAGCAGGAGGTAAAGTGATATCCATGCGGCAATTTTGTTGTTGGAAAGAAGGGAATAAGAAGACGAACGGAAAAAGGTGTAAACAATACACCAAGCTAAACGTAAGAATGGGTTGTAAAGCATACATTCAATTCCATGTTGACAAAAATGGGACATAGACAGTTACCAAGCACAATACCAAACACAATCATCCCATGTGTAGTCCAAATAAAGGACATCTTTTGCCTTCACATCGAAAAGTTCCAGAAAATGACATTCAGTATATCAAGCACCTCAGTGACTCGGGGGTTCCAGTTGCCGATGCAGTGCAATTATTGAAAAAATAGGCTGGAGGACCACTGTACCTTGGTTATGGATTAAGAGATGTGTACAAAAAGCTCGGAGTAATTACCAAAACAAGTTTAGAGGGTGGGGATGCCTATGCTCTTAGAAATATATTTGAGAGAAAATTTGAGAATGAGATTGGGTTTTATTATGACTTTGAGATTGACCCTGATGGAAGCCTAGTTAGTTTCTTTTGATGTGACACGCAAATGCTAGATGATTATAAAGTTTTTGGGGATTTGGTTGTCTTCAATACCACATATTGAACAAATAAATATAACATGATATGTGCTCCTTTCGTTGGGATGAACCACCATAGCAAGAATGTCATGTTTGGGTGTAGCTTCTTACTAAATGAAAAGATTGATGCTTTCATATGGTTATTCCACGCATTCTTGAAATCCATGAGCAATAAACACCTAATAACCATCATGACTGACCAAGCTTTTTCAATGGCGGCAGCAATTCAAGAAGTGTTTCCCGAGACACGACATAGGCTATGTTGTTGGCATATAATTGAAAACTCCGAAAAGAATATCGGGGCACTTAGATCAAAGGAAGGTTTTACTAAAGATTTCAATAAAGTGCTTATGCATTGTGACACAGAGGCTGAGTTTGAACATTTTTGGAAATGGTAAATATCAACCTTATAAATTTTAGCATGTTATTATCTTTCATTTTTTGAACAATCCTTACAACAGGCATGAACAAACTTATGTTGATTCATGTGATGAACTATTTTACTGTACTTTTTGAACTGAACCAGGATCTATACAGTTGAACGTTGTTTGTATTAGTTTAGAACAAACTTATATTTAGGGTTAGGTAAACATATAACTGTGAGGGAAATAGTTGGCTTACAAAGCTTTACAAGAATAGAGAGAAATGGTGGCTAGCATTTTCTAAGAACTACTTTTCGGGTGGAGTATTATCTTCGCAGAGAAGTGAAACCACTACCAACTCTCTATCAAGAAGATTACGGACGACAGCAAGCCTGTGTGACTTCTACAACATATTTTGTGTGGTTGTCTTAGAATGGAGGAAAAATGAGAACGGGAAAGATAATAGAAACTGTAACGGTATTCCAGAAATAGCCTTTCCTTTAATGGACCTACTTAAACATGGTCTCTTTGTCTATACTATTAAAACTTACAACATATTTGAAGAAGAATTCATTGATGGGGCCTCTTGCAACTATGAAGAAGTGCAAAAGTAACATTTTAGGGAGAATGTTTCGAGTGTGGCTTCCAGGGGAACAAATCTTTCATCGCACTGTCATATACAATAAAGCACAAGGAATAATTGAATGCAGCTGCAAGATGTTCGCCGAAGTTGGCATATTATGTAAGCATTGTTTGCGTGTAATACTTGCATGTTGCATTGCTAATATTCTAGAAAAGTACATCCAGAAGAGATGGTGCAAGACCATAGAAGAATGTCAGAGCAATGAGCTCAGAGTAGGACATGCTAGAAAAGAAGATATTCAATGCTCATCTATTTGGAAAATGCAAATGATTAGAAAGATGAATACACTTATCACAGTAAGCCAAATGAACACACAAGCAAGAGCTCATTGTGAGGAGTACTTTAACAAACTAAAAGAGTTGGTTGAACAAGAGGTGGGATCCATATATGTTGAAGAGAATGTCGCATCAAAGCAAATGGATTCTTTTAGAAAAAATTCCAAATCCTGTCAGTTCTAAGCCAAAGGGAGAAAGAAATAAGAGGACAAAAACCATCGTTTAAAAAAAAAATGCAAACAAGGTAAATCCAAGAAAAGAGACCTCAAGTTATCAAATGGTATGAGTACTTCGGGAACAGTGTCTCAGGTAAGCAATGAATAGTATGTTATCACAATTGAATATCAATGTTATAATATATGAACATCCAAGGAAATAGCCTATGTAGATATACGAAGACCAATTACATTACCAGCAAGTTGTATTCAAATACCCATGCAGGTAACCAGGCAAAACTATGAGTCTTTTGTAATTGGAATATTTTTATGCAATATTTTTGTGTTTGTATCTACAGAACCAAATATTGTGTCATATATTGCCTCTATGGTATGCCCAAATCATCTTTTATAATATGTATGTGGGCAGGCAACCCTTCCTCCAACACATATTCCTTATGCTACGACATATTTTTCTCAAGTATTCCCACAGGTACTCTCTTAAAGTGATACTGGTGTCTTTTATAAAATGATCCTTTTGTAATTAATGAAGATACTTTTTTTTGACATTGATATGTATCAGTGAAGCCCTTGATCCGTAGAGGCATCAACTACTTCCACGCATATCTATCATCAAATGGCTCAGGTCAAATCAATTTAGCTAAGTTGTTCAAGTTGAATTATGCAATTTTCACCAAATAAAAAGTATTTTGAACCTTGTGGGTTATTATATTCATTGCAAGTGCCGATGCCACCAACGCCATACCCTTCACAATTTTTTGTTCATCCAATAAGTGCAAGACCAACATTCACACCAGTGGCAGTTCATCCTCGCTTGTAAACATTTCCCACGAGTGGAGGACACAAGTGAAACTCTAGATGAATTACATCCAAACAAATCCATCAAGCGATTAGCAGCTCATAATGACAATATTAGGAGCATTAAGTGGAGTTTGTTTTGAACTATGTCAAAGATTTGAATATGTTGTTGGTACGGAGAACTTGTTTATGAATACCATTTATTCAGCAATATTTAGTTTCTCAAAGTTTTAATATTGAACAATTATGAGATTAAAGTAGAACAATTTTGTTACATGGAGTTTAATATTGATTGTAACTTTGTTACGTGGAGTTTAATATTAAACAATCTTTAGATTAATGTTGAACTATCCTTTTGGTTAGCTTATTTAGAGTAACGTATGATGAAAACATATGTTGAACAAACTATTGTGGAAATTTTTATACAAACTTTCAATTGGGCAATGTAAAAAAAAAAAAATCAAAATAAAGGTTCACCCCGATCAAAAGTTCAACTTTGGTGCAATGTTGAGGTTAAAGGTGAACAATTGAGGAGGATAAGAACAAATATTGCATTAGTTATGAACAATTTACGAGATCCCAATTTAACAGCAGCCTAGCACTTAGTTATGAGCAAACCTTACACTATTATTTTGATTAGCTTATTTTGAACAATGTATGATGAAACAAATATGTTGAACAATCTATTGTCAAAATTTGAACAAACTTCAAATGGGTAATGTAAAAGTCAAAATAAATGCTCCGTCGGAGTAAAAGTTTATTAGGATTGAGCAATTTAAAATTAAGAAATTTAAAAGTTTCCTATATCACTTTTGGAGAATATTGAGGTTCATTAGGAACAACTAAAGAGCCAATACCTGTCAAATTAGCGTTAAAATCCCGTCTAAACTTTATAACTGCCAACAAAGATTGTAATCAGAAGTACATCATTTGAGAGGGTCATCCTTATAAAGTGGCCTCTCAAATTACTAATAAATAATATTTCTAATCATTGACATAGTTGTCCATAAACCAAAAAAATGAAAGTGATGCTCAGGCTGTTTTCCTCGACTGTTGTTCTTGTTGAAAAAATTTCTTCGCAGTTTCAGACACAGTCATCCGAAGCTTGTTTATAGGATGCATCAAGATTCGTGCACACATCCGGTGCAACAATCTAAGATATTGTTCCTGAATAATTAGAAGAAAATAAAATGAGACACATTTTTGAAGAATACAAGAAATGCAAAGTAAAATTGTAAAAAATTGAAAAGAATGCTTCCACTAACACACACCTTATTCTTTTTCCCAAAGCCAGCATCCCAACAGCTACTATCTTGTCCTTGGTATGACTCCATATGGTGTATCACAAACTACAGTAATGTACATTCACTTCATCTTGCCATGGCAGCTCCAAATATTCTATATCAAACTCTTTGATCTTACGTGATCGCAGATGCAACGTCTTGTATATATACTATTGAAAATTATCAACCTAAAAAAAAAAAAAATATAGGACATAATATGCTCATTGTTTATCTCATATAATGTGTTGACAAACTAAGAAATTCTTATGATAATATGATAACAGTCTTCATACTTCTCTTCAACTGTTGTTTTCAGAATACGATTATCGATTATGCTCATTTTTCCTCTTGCCATGTCAAAACATAGAAGGAAATAATGTTCTTTTCGCAAGATAACAAAAAACACCTATTTCAACAACACATAACACGTTACCATTATGCTCCTTGAACACCTTATATAATTGAACAATATTGTTGAAACAACTGAACTAAACTCTATATACAAAATGAACAACATTATAAAAAGACTCCACACAATATGGTCAAGTTGAACAACATCGTACAATAATTTAAACAATTACGACAAGAGTTATGCATATAACTACCCACTATTCACCAATTATGTGAACAGAATAAAAGCAAACGTACCAAATCCATCTCTTTGAATTTAAGCCAATTGCATCTTTGCTTCTCGAAGTTAAAGACCTGTATAAAGGCTTTGAACTTTGCTGACAATGTCGTTTCATCATCCACCGTTTTCTAGAAAGAGCCCAAACGCAGAAATTAAAAATGAGAAACTATAATTAATATGAGAAATTAAACAATATGAAATGTCCTCTTACAAAGACATTATGACTGAAAAACATCCGTTTTGGCGCGTCAGGATTTCTTGAGTTCCTCCTTCTTCATCAAAACACACCAAGCATTCAAAAGTATGCATTCAAGATGTTCAGTTGCTCCTGCCATAGACATCATCTCTTCTCGATTCAACCAAAATTTTAAATCATCTTCTTCCACATCATACTCAAACAAAACCTCCCTACATAATAAAAATAGGATAATGATACCTAAATTTAAAGAATATCTTAAGTCTTAAAATTTTTAAAAAGAGCAAAATAAATCACTTACGATCGAGGGTGGAATTCGTTAATGTTTAAGAAGGCATAATTCGCAACAATCTTTTCTTCGAAAGACAAATGACTTTGAACACTTTTATGCTCGGACAAATATGGAGATCGATACACATAAGGCTAGTTTTTTATCTCCCTTTGAGGGCACTCAATCCCCTTATGAGACTTTTGCATGTAAAGGATGATCAACTTGAATTCGATTACAGCTTTCAGGTTCATGATAGTGTGCAGCCACATCTACAACATCATCAAAATGACCAATCTCTTGGGTGAGACCCAAGCTAAAAGAAGGAGCACTACAATCTTTTTTTTAAAAAAAGTTGTCCAATAGCAGCTGCCTCTACGTTCACTAGTGCTTCTAATGTAGAAGGGCCCTAACCTATATCTTCACTCTGCATAAGCCCACCAATGTTGCCATGATTAGCACACATGCCTACACCAGGTATCGACAACTTAAACCTTCTACAGGAATAGTAATCAATTTATTTATCGCCTTACTAAGGTGAAGTTGACCATGCTTATGAATTACCCAATTAACATGCTCCTGCATTCAAGCGATAAAAATTGAATATAAATTGAAAGAATTCAAATTTCAGTTTAGTGAACATACCACTAAAAAGAAAAGGGCTTAAGTGTTGAACAAAATGTTATATCGTTATGAACAAAAAATTTTGATCATACAGTTAACATAACATCCATGAAAGATACCTCAAATGAGCTGTCATGAGCAAGCTAGAAGGCAATACTCTATTGCCATAAGCAAGGCAAGTTGGTGCAACTGTAGAATCGCTCACAAGTGGATGGCTATCAACATTGTCTTCCTTTTCTCGTTCATGATCCTGCATGTAAGTAAATACGAAAATGAAAATTAAACAAAATCAAATCCAACACTTTTCTCATGACATTATTCTTTTTAAGAATAAGATGAATTATGCCAGTTCATGTCCAAAAAATAACGGTTTACCAAAAAATAAATTTAGTTTTGCTAAAGTTAGCTTAGTTGGTTCAGCAAAAAATAAGGGCAGTTTAGTTGAACAAATAATAAGTTTAGTTTCATTCAGTTCAGTTCAAACAATTATCAGTTCAGTTCAATTTTGCCAAAAAAAAGTTCAGTTTACCTAAATTTGGTTCAGTTTAGCAAAATATAAATGAAATAAATAGAGACTTAATTAGATACAAAGACAAGGATAACCTAAGTGATGAACATAACAGAATGACACTATGAACAAACCTATAAGCCATATATTTTACATGTTAAAAGATACCTCCGATGAGACTCGAGCATTGTCTTTCTGCATTCGTTCACACTCGAGATCTTGAAAGTACTATTGTAAATCAGCCTCAGCAGTCTGAACTGCTTATAATAATCGAATGTCATACGAATTGCACCTCCACCAAACATACCACTCATCTTTTCTTCATTATCCACTCTCTTTTAGACCTCAGCTTTAGTCCAACTAATTGCAGTTGGAAACCATCCTTCAGGAGTAACGCCCCCAAAAACAACCTTATCTAAATAGTATAGGTAAACATCCCCCCCCCCCCCCCCTCCCAAAAAGGTACTTAGACATACAAAAGAGGAGAAAGAAATTACCAAAAGCATACACATACTTAAAGTACAAACCATCAAAAATAAGAGAAATACATATACTAACCATCAAAAATATTAGGGGGCCTTTGAACAACCTAGCAGGATCACTCCTCCATTCAAAAACAGTGGCACTTAAAGTACTAATCACATATTCACATCAATCATGATCTTAAAATAAGCATCTCCATTTTGATTCCCCTTGATACAAGATATATATAATGAAATCCCTCTTGAATTCATCATCATGATCGCCCCAATCAAGGATCCCATTGAGCATCTTTCCAATCTTCGGAGCTCCAGATGATATATCCCATCTCCTCCTCCAACTACCCAATACAGCATTGTATTTCTCACAAGAATCACAAGTTTTTCCCTCCACTACTTTTGAAGGGCCCATGGGCAACCCAAGTGTTGCATGAACATCTTCCTTTGTGAACTCCAGTATCTTATGGTTTGAAAGGTCAAGAAACTACCACAGTAATCATAATTTTCTAAAAGCCACATTCCCAAACGTTTTAGGATAGCATTAGTCCTAATAGCCCAAAAACCACCAAAACCTATCTTGTTCACAGCTAAATATTGTTCATAGCTTAGCCTTTCTATTAGGCAAGAAATACCCGAAATAGACATTCGGTGACCAAATGTTGGAATCTCTTTTTTAGACTTATCAAGAGCAGCTTGGACAATCTCTTTTCTTTGAGTGTCTTCCATAATACATTCCTTCATAGCTCCATTATCCTTTGTTGATACCTTCTTTGAAAAAGGCTCGTTTGATTGTAATGATCCAGAACTACATAACATAAATAAAACATAATTATTAAGTAAATTGACAATGAAAATAATCCCAAGTTATTTAGCTACTAATAACGTTATTCAGCTACTAATAACATACTTAAAAGTTAGAGTTTAAAATATTTGCATAACAAACACATAATTATTAAGTAAACAAATACACATTGAACAGTCTACTACTATCAGTTGAACAAATACCACATACTGACACTTTTGAACAATTCGACCTAATGTAATGAACAAATAACATTTAAAATCTATGCATAACAAATACACATAATTATTAAGTAAAACTCCTAATGACTAATGTAGAAGAAATACAATTGTTTTGATTTAGTTAGAGTTTGAACTTATTCGCTGCTTATATTTTCTTGTGGCATTACCATGATAAACATTCCAGAGGCTTCCAAACATTAGTGATCCAACCTCTCTACATCCTTGTATTACGAACTATTCATACATCCCCGATGCTTCCAATTGGGTAAACCTAATAAAGCCTAAGTAGAAATTGAAAATGCGAAGACCCGAAGTAGATTTTATACATCAATATTCAAAACAGACCACAATTTTAAATGTTATTTGTTCATTACATTAGGTCAAATTGTTCAACAGTGTCACTATATGATATTTGTTGAACTGATAGTAGTAAACTGTTCAATATGTATTTATTTACTTAATAATTATGTGTGTTTGTTATGCATATATTTTAAACTCTAGCTGTTAAGAATATTATTTCTAGATGTATAAAAAAGATTCCCTTATACTTGATTGCCATGCTTTCGTTAATTTGAGCAACTTCTGTGTATGCAGCAACGTAAACTTATCAACCTTTTCCCTTGATCTGGTACATCTTTTAGGAAATTATACATCCACTAATAACATACTTAAAAGTTACAAAAGAAATTACCAACCAACTAGAAAGTAAGCAAACTCATGACTAACATTGAACAGTCTACTACTATCAGTTGAACAAATACCTCATAGTGACACTTTTGAACAATTCAACCTAATGTAATGAACAAATAACATTTAATATATTTGCATAACAAATATACATAATTATTAAGTAAACTCCCAATGAAGAATACCAAATAATAAATTATACAACAACTAAATAAACTACTTAAAACTCATAAAAAGAATAATCAATCAACAAGATGTAAGCCCAACTATCACTGACATTGAACAATCAACTATTGTCAGTTGAACAGATAATCTTATAGTGATATTTTTAAACAATTTGACCTAATATAATGAACAACCAATATTTCGAACCCCCCTCCACCAAACCAAAAAAAAAAAGTTGATCGTTTTAGTGACTGGGGTACTAGAGTTGGGACTATGTCATTAATTTTGACTAAAAACTTAACAAGTTCAACAAATTGGTCTATTTTCGGATTGGACTTGATGATAATGTTGCATGATATATATTACTTTGTGTGTTTATTGTCAAATAGAAGGGCACATTAACATAATATTCTGCATTTGTCTATTATTAAATTTTTATCTTGAATATGTTCTACAAGACTACAACCATGGGATAGTTTTGTGGGGCTTTACACTTGTTATGTCTTATTACGTTTGTTTCCATTTCGTTGGAGGCTTATTGTGTGCTACTTTTTCAACCAACACCACGAAAATTCAATGGTAATAAGATTTGACAATAAGATTCAATGGTAATAAATTATTTGGAAGCTTCAAGATATATGAATAGCTTCAAGATATATTGTTGCGTTCCTATTTCATTACAGTATCGACATTAAAACTAACCTTTTTCTGCCATCACCCCCAACTTGTTTCTTCAAGATATATCCAACAAGCAATCTAACGAGAATAAGTTAGGGGTTGCAGAAGATATACCACTAAAGAATGATACTAAAACTAACCTCCTTTTTTACGACGATATATTACTAAGGCAGTAAATCAAGATTTTGACGTTGATCACCATTCACACTTTGTATCTCTAGAGATCTTGCCATTGATAACAAATCACTTGATGAATTAAACTTGATGAATAATATAAATATGAACACCAAGAAGCGAAGTTTGCTTGGTTAGAAATTATATCAAAGTTGCTTGTGCACAATTGCTTGTCTATATCCAACGCTTGTACACAATTGTTTTCCCAAAGAAAGAACAATTGCTTCATGTGACTCTCCCTGATTTGTTTATGCACAATTGCAGGTAATTAATTAGGAAAATAGCAAGGTGGAGAAATATTCTCCTAATTTAATACCATGATTAATTAAAGGAAATAGGAAATAATTTACATTGTTTAAGAAAGTCAATTAAAATTTTATATCTTTTTCTATTTCTATTTTTTTAAAAAAATCTATTACCTTAAATAATATGTATATGTCACTGCTAGGAGCACATATATTGAGTTGGATAGTATAGATTGCCCCATTCCATATTGCCACATAGCAGACAGATATTTTTGGCCAAAGAGAATGATATCATCAGAATCAAAGACGCATTCGGCCACGTGTCCCTAATCTTTTCCCGCCCCACCGTTTACTACTATTTTGTCCTGGCTTTTCTGATGGAGCGACAGCGCATCTCACACTCCGAAAATTACACGCGTCACAATCACAAATCCTATATTGACACGTGTTCTATTGTAACGACGTGACACAGAAAGCTTCTCTTCAGCCAGTCACTTTGAGCCTCGTGTCCCATCCATTTGATCCTCAGGCGACAATTTTCATTTTTCTACTGCATTTTTTAGTTTGTTTATTTTGGTTTTGGTTTTAAGCTAGATATAGTTTCTTTCCCTTATTTTATTTTCGAGGTCAGGCAACGGTAATATAAATGCCCTTATCACGGCCGTAATTGCCAACCCTGTTTTTTCTCTCCTCTCTGGTGTGGACAATTTTCCTTTTCGATCTTCCTACTCTGGGATCCAGACTGAGTGTTACTCGGGTCGTTTTCAGTAGAAATGATTACGAACCAACGGGTTCGGGTAAACCCACCGGAAGACGGGTCGGAATCCGGTATCCTAAACGAGCAGATCCTTCAATTGGTGTTCGAATCAATGAAGTGGGACCTACCGACACTCTGCGCGACGGCGCGTGTTAACCGGAAGCTCCGAGCAGTAGCGAAACGGATCCTATGGCGAGAGCTTTGTATCTATCGAGCCCCACGGATGGTCTCCGCTCTAGTTCACGGGTTACCCGGGACTCGAATTGGAGGCGGCTGGCAAGCTCTGGCAAAGCTGCTTTTCTTCTGCTGCGGTTGCCAGCCTACAGAGAACTTCCAGATCGGGTCGGCCCTTCCGGGTCACTTCGTGAAGGCCTCCCGATTCTCGAAGACGTCTGGTCTGAGCTTCCTGACCCGGCAATGCCGGGGGGACTTGCTGTACGTGAGCGACCCCTGTGAGCACGCGATTATTGATGGGGAGGATGATTTGGGGGTTTTCAGAGGAGTATTTCGAGGATTCATGAGGTCGAGAACGAGGGCGGCGTTGATCGGACGGCAGGTACAGCTTGAGGAGCGCGTGAGATGCCCCTATTGTGGGGCGCGTGTGTGGAGCATGACCACTGCGAAGATGGTCCCCAAGAGTGCTGCCAGGAGGCTGGGTACTCACGAGGGTGGCCTTGAGTACTTTGTTTGTATTAATGGTCACCTCCATGGCGCGTGCTGGCTAGTGCCCTTGTCCTCTGATGAGGACGGGGAGCGGGGGGAGGACGATGACGACAATGGCGACGATAATGATCACGAGGAGAGTGATTTTCGGGATCGATCGCGTGTCAATGGTGGAGCCCTCAACGAAAGAGAACGAGAAGTAGGAGATTTCCAAGGATGTGAGAGTTCCAGTTCAGCAGGTGATGATATATATTTATGTCATTAATTAGGAAAATTGACTTTGGCTACCGGCTAGGAATAATTATCTGACTTCAATTATTTGATTGATTGGACTGATTTCTTTGTATTTCAACAACCTGAGAAGTGCCACCAAATTTTGACCTGAAATTGCAGTCCCCCCTCCCCCTCTTCCTTTTAGTTATGTATAACTTAACAGCACCATATGCCCCCTTTCCCTTTGGAATGCATAGGATCGTTGTTGGATTTGAGTCTTCTTCTGTTATAATTGTCAACTTTTATGTTGGTGTTCGGGAGTGATGCTAAATGAGCTGCGTGATACTTGTTAATTTTACTCAGCGGAAGAGTCTTGTTTGGATGTGGTGGGGCTCTCGGGGTTTTTACATTGGATATATTCTTGTATTGATGTCTCATATATTTGAGAGTATATATTTTCATATGTAAATAATTATATATTAAAAATATAATATATAATAAATATACTTTCAAAAAATATATAAATTAGATATGAGGGTATGTATGTACGGGTGTGTACAATAATTTATGATTTTTTTGGGGGGTACTTGTATTGTCTATCCAAAAACTCTGCACATGCGTGTGGGGTTGTTATCAAAAATACCTACCGTATGAATATTTGTTTGAGTTGTGGAGACTGAAATTCAATGAATAGCATTTGTGCCTTTAACTAGTCACCAATATGTCCACATCAATAATAAAAGGGAAAAATATAAAAGATGTCCTCTCATAATTTCATAATCCAAAATATCTTTTACTGACATTGTAGGCATTAAAAAAATTTAACAATATGTGTCAAATTTAAAAATAAATTAAAATTGATTATTTTGGAACTATTTATTAATTTATTTAATTTATTTAATTGGATCAAATGGACTTGCAAGCTTCAGTCAAAAATGATTATTTAATGAACAATGAAACTAGTTTTAAATCGTTAATTAAATAGGTTGTTAGGTTAAAGGGATAAGAAGACGAATAGATTACAAATTGTAGTAGAAGGAGGGATATAATTTATATTGTAAATAATATTTTTATAAGGTACATATGTTAATTAAGTCATGCAACCTCGGATTTTATATGACATTATAGATATTATTTGTGAAGAAATTATCATAAAAGAAAATGTGATATATATTGGCATGATGTTCTTGATTTATCTATAGTCATAATGGTTTAGATTATAAAAATATTTTTATAACATTATTTGAATATCATATTTTGAGAGATATGATTAGAGACATGATTATGGATATAATTTTGGCTAACTAATTCGATAGAATATGATATGAGTTTTTTTATGGATTAATATCGAATGTTAAAATAATCAAGGTAATTAAAATCTAGTTAGAAATGCCTTGTACGTACGTTGGTATGGATTATTTTTGTCAAGGATTTTCTTAATTGGTATGATATAATGTTGAGATTATATTTGATTGACCAAAGACATTATATGGTTTGTTTGAAGACATTATATTATTGAGTGCCATATAAATTTTACGTAGTCTAAGAGGCTGATATAGGCTAATTTAAGAATGATCCTTGATTATCCATAATATATCCTTTAATTGATTAAGGAAAATATTATGATAATGATTAATTGATATGATGATAAATCTCTAAGATTGTTCCTTGGTTAATAAAGCCTTAAAGTTGAATTTGAATCTCGTATTTAGCCTGTTCTGTTCTTCCTTATAAATTCCTAATTACGGACCATGTTGAATATTTACACGTGATATCATTACTATATTGAAAATGTAGATGTAGATTTATTTGTGACAAATAGAGCATGATTTCAAGACTTTGGAAGCAAGTTTAAAGCCTTCAAAATAGAAGATTTCATTCAAGCAAATCTTAAGTAGCTAGATGATAAATCTTTGCCTATGAATACAAGTAGAAGAAGCAAGTCGAAGACACAATAGAAGAACATATATGGAGATAATACATTGAGTTAGAACTTGCTTACTGATTGGATCATTACTGGGACTCATCTGGTGAGGGTAATTTCTTGCGAGGAAACATTGTGACAAGTAGGTTAGGGAGAACTTATTTGAGTAGCTAAGTATTAAGTGAGCAATGTCTAGTGAGCAACTCAACTTAAGGTACTTAGTTGAGTAGTTGATCAAGAAAGAGAATTCTCACGATCGAGTAAATAACCTTGAAAGTATCGAAGGGAGTCTTTGTAGAGCCGGATGATTAGAGTTTGTAACTTCTTAAGTAAATAAGAAGAGGAGCAGTTCAAATGCTAAGGAAAGAAGAATCTTTGGCGGTGACTAACCCTATTTGCAATGACCAGCATCTTAAAAATATCAATGTGCTTTGTCCAGCTTTAGTTTCCGTATTTAATTTCGTAAATATTTTAATTTTTGCTAATTGCCTTATTCACCCCCTCTCTAAGTTGAATTGACTAGCCAAACAGAACTGTTAATTGGTATAGGAGTAGGTCCTATGTTTTCTTAGACTTGACCGTTATAACAAGATCATTGGCTAGTCTATCAAGTGCCCTCATAAATTGTCCTCCAATTGTTAATGGTACTGACTTCTCCTTAGAAGTGTAGGATAAAGTCTTATGTCGAATCCATTAACTTTGATCTCTGGGACATTATTACAAATGATCCCTTTATCCCCACGTGAATCAAATATGATGGTGCCACCATTGTCATGACAAAAGAAAAGTGGAATCAAAATAAGAAAGAGAGGCTTAAAAAAAATGAGATGCCTTTATATATTTTGCAAATTTTTTTTATATAAAAATAGTTTTAACCATGTTTGTTCTTGTGAGACAGCTAATGAATTATGGGAAAGACTTTTGCTTCTGTGTAAAGATAGCATCAAGAAAATCTCAATTTGTCAGAAACGGACAATGTGCTTGGCAATTTCAATGACAAAAAAGAGATCAATCATCTTTTCCTGATGGCAAATGAACAACTTAGTGGTCCAAATTCAAGTAACAATGATGATGACAGAAATAAAAGTGAACCAGAAGAAGAAGAAGTATAAGAACGAGAAGAGCATGAACTTCTAAATTAGGCATATGATGGTTTCGAAAAGTGCCAAAAACGAAACGTAATGAAATTGCTACTCTATTTTGTCCAATGGTTTCAAGGACATAGTTCTAAAATAAAAGGTAGTTCTAAAATAAAAGGTTAAAATAAAATAGTTTTTGAGAAAATGTTGAATTGCAAAAATCAAATGATTTGTTGTCAAATGAGTCAAATGCAATCCAAGAAAAACGTGTCCTTCTTGAAAAGGAGAAAAATTACTTAGAATTAGGGTTGAGCAAAAAGACCAGGTACCCGATTTGGACCCAGCAGGTCCATACTTGGACCTGGTTGAACTAGGTCCCGAATTGATTCCACAATCATAGAACTGGTTGCAACTGGGTCCGAAGCCGAGTTCTGAAAATTTAGAATTGGAACAAGACCCATTATCTGGTCCAATCAGTTTTTTTTTGAAAAAAATATTTGAGTTATTCGGTTACCCATTAACATCAAGTGTTGTTCTTTCGATGCCGCCATAATTTTTGGCTATACATTGATATTACTAAATCTTTTTGTTAATGTATAATATTGTGAGAAGGTGGTATTTTTTTTATACTTAGATGAAATGAAATGCTATTTATTAGCTAACTAATTGGACTTTAGTGCATTGTAAACGTCTAACTGCCACTCTATTAAATTTGATTTTGAACGATTGATTAGCTAACTTATTGGGTGTATTGGTTCTCTCACAAAGTCACAATCACAAATAAAAAATTTAAATGAAATGAAATAAAACAAAATAAGAAAAAAATTAGGAATTGGGTACTCAATTCTGGACCCCGTCTCAACTGGTTCCAGGACCTGGAATCGGTTCCAAAAAACCTGGACTCGGTTCCGACAGGACCCGTGTCCAGATTTTTGGATCCAACTCTATGAAAATGGATCGGGTACCCGGTCCTGCTTTCCCTACTTAGAATTCAAGTGTGTCAACCTTGAACAAATTGTTCTTCCTCCCCCCCCACCCCCTGTAAAGGGGAGACCATTTGAATGTAATACTTGGCACACAAATAGCATCCTTTAACAAAGAAACTAGGTTAGTAATGGAGTATGACACAAGTTTGAGTTGACAAAATTGGGTATAACCCATCTGACAATAAGAAATGCTATACAAGTTTCTTTGTTAAATTTACACCACGTAAACAAGATTCACAAACATGTAATTATTGCTTACAAGTTGTTCATATTGCCTATTCATATCAACTTAGAAAATCAACTTCTAAAATTTCCAAATTTGGAAATCAAAAAGTACAAGGCGGTCGAATATGGTAGACACTAAGCCATATGGACCTAATTTTTTCAAAAATGCTTTGAGAAAGTGTAAATTTATTTTACGTAGGGACTTGACGTCAAACGAAGAAAATTTTTAGTTTAAAATTGGATGTTAAAGAACTCCTGAAGTTCTCCGGGTAGAAGTATTAATTTTGGTCAAACCGCATTTTGTGCACTGAGGAAGAATTAATAGTTGATAATTTTGTGATTAAATTCACCATCGACTTGTCTACTTAATCAATAATGGAATTTGTGAGGGGTATGAATTTTGATATGTTCGCAGAAGTTGTTGCCAATCTTACATCCATGCATATATCAACGTCAAGCTTCTTGTGATTTATCATTTCTCCTATTTAATTTGGGAATGTTTATGTGCATTAATTGGTTTTTTATAAAGGGAGAGGTTATATTCTTATTTAATCATATACATCATCCTATACCCTTATATAAAATATTGCATTCATAATTCCTTTAAAGGGAAGATAATTGATTGTAAAAAGAAAATTAGAAAAATATAAAAAAAGGGAGATAAGTATATAAATAAATTTGTAATCCTTCCGTGTCTGGACATCATTTTTTCCATAACCGGCCATAGGATTGATATTTGATGCCCAAATAATTTTTAAGGGAGATATTATGTCTTTAGTTTATAATTGTTTTTAGTCCTACTTCCCCATGTCAAATATAGCATCAACTACATATATGTGAGACACGAGATTTTGATTTATGAGGTGTACTTTTTACATAATTTTCATAAATGTTTCTGTAGAATTTATTTGCTCCTACTGAGTTACAATTGGCTGATATATTTACAAAACTTCTAACAAAGATCTTTTTACTTTTATTTGTCAAGAACTTGGAAAGTTGAATATTGACACATGAATTGAGGGGGGAACCCTCACTTAAGGCTAATTTAGTTCTTGAGACGTATTGTAGTGAGTAAGTAACTAATTTCTATAAGATTGTATTCTGCTTAAATTTCAAAGCCCTAAAATGGGATCAAAGGCTTGAAAATTAACCTAAAATGCACATGCTAAGGTAGTGAGCATTTTGACCGATACAATTTCTAAGGCCTAGCCATAAAATTTCAAAGCATTGACAATGAGTATGAACTAAAGCAAAATTAAGTTTTCCAATTTGGCCAAAATCATAGTTTTCTCTAGTCTAAATCAACATGATTTTTATACAAGGTTGCCGCTCAGATAAGTTCACAAACGATACTAGTAATAATGGTTTGCTATATTTTGTGAGATGTTGGATTTTACTCTTAAATTACATATTCCTTATTTATGGGAAAAATCATTTTGTATCATAGTTGGGATACTCCTTGAGTAAATAAACTATTTTATTTTGCTAAAAATTGGTATGGACATATACCTATATTTTCATGCGCTCCTTTTCATGACATGATATACATTGTTTTTGTACAAGTGATCCCATAAGACATGTACATCTCTTTTTTGATTACTTGATTATTATAGCTTTACGTTGGCTTCACCTCCGTAAGAAAACTATTGCGAAAAATGTCGTTTGTTTTAATTCTTGATTACATAACAAAATGATGCAGGGCATAGTATTATGGGAGACTCACAAGACCAAGGTACTTCCACTGCCGATGGGAGAGAAGGTAACCAAGTTTTAAGTACTCAAATCTTAACCTTGTTCTCCTTTACAAATCCTGAATTGGGTACCATTGTGGACAATGTCTTTGCTGATGTTTGTAATCTTCTTTTAGGAGAGTCTAACTTTTTTGGACTTCGTAAGGAGTCTACTTTTACTTGGTCAAGTCTGTTTTGAGTTATGTCCAAGGTATTTTGCTCAATTGGTCCAAAACAGCAAGTATCATAGAATTGGATCAACTCTAAATGGTTTTGAGTTTTAGGTTGGTTCACCCCCCCGGGCCTCAGTAGGACAAATCTTTTTGTCCAGGAGTTAGTCAACACCCCAAGATATCAGTGCATGCAAAGAAATTAACTGAGGGCAAGTCAAGTCCTTCATGGTGGTTCAGCTACATCAAGTTGGCCTTTGCAATTTTAGCTTCTTGTTGACTCATTTTGGGATTATGGTTGATTCTCTTATCAAAACATGATTTAGGACTCATTTATCTATTTAGGGTGCTTGTCAACATCCTAAGGTACCCAATCGTACATGAAATCAGGCCTAAATCAAGAACGAGTTGAAGAAACAACTTAATCAATTTAGTGCTTCACCAGGTTAAACAGGCTCAAACCAGCATGTTTTGGCTCTGTAATGGGTTCTCCTCACATAGAGGGTTTGATAACCTGCCTACTTGCTCCCTTCATTCCTTGAATGACCAGGAACATCATCATGAAGAGTATGCAGCCTTGGAAGTCAAGTTCGCCAATGAACATAGAGAGAGAAAGCAAGTTGCATTTTGATTGGTGTGCCGTAAAGTGATACAACAGTGACAGTCATTTCTCTCTCTCCCATGTATGAGTGGATCTCCCAGTGTAATTAAACATGTTCAAACTTGAGTTTAGTATAGTTACACATGTATTAACTAGACTCACTCATGTAATTAGTTTAGCAAAGTTTTTCATATTGTAATTTACTTTGCTTAAGCTTGTTTAATGATTTCCTTAGCATGAAAGAAACGTCCCTTTTGGTGGGAAAGACTTGGACAGTATAAGTCCTCCCTTTTCAAGCTTGTAAAGACACACTTTGGATGAGTGAAAAAGCATAGTTTCGTGTTTAGTCAAACTACTCTCTCAATTCATAGTTAATCAATCTTAGCTAGGTTGTTAATTATAGGATTTCCTTTAATTTAAACTTGATGTCTTGGATTTTATGGTTTAGAGTGTGGATTATCCCTTAGCTTTGGTGGCGGTATTGCCTTTTACCCTTACATATCATCTGTTCGTGGTCATGACTGTATTGATGTTCATTGATTCAAGCTCCAAAACTATATTGCAAGGATGTTTTGCTTGAGTTTCATTAAGGTCACGCATCAAATTGGTATCAGAGCATAACCATGGTGAGTGTTGACTCCCTTATATTTCATTGAGTTTTCAATCTCTTTTGTGCCCATTCACATTCCTTTAAGCCTGCAAAGAACACAAATAACCTTAGAGATAATCTTAGCTACAAAAGAACCAACGTCATCAAGATAACTCTAACTAAATTCCTAATCCAGGTCTAGGAGAGAGGGAAGTAATTCTCCCCAACCAAGGGTCCCTTGTGGACTTAATCTTAAGCAAGCCTAGAATTAGGGAGGGGAAATTTCATCCACCAATTTCTATGTGACTATGGGAGCATTGACTCATTGTGGTCATTATCTAATTCCTAGGCCATTTATGTTACATTCAGATCACCAAGCACTCAAGTAAATTAATGGACAACACAAACTAAATCCAAGACATGCCAAATGGGTGGAGTTTCTACAATCATTCACCTTCACTTGCAAGCACAAGAGTGGAAAAGACAACATGGTTGTGGATGCTCTTTCAAGAAGGTATACTTTACTTTCTATTTTAGAAGCTAAAGCTCTTAGATATCATTTAATTCAAGAACTTTATAAGGAGGATCAAGATTTCAAGGGAATCTTGCAAGGAGATCTCAAAGGTATTCCCTTCACCACCCAAGAAGGATACCTATTCAAGAACAACAAGCTCTGCATTTTAAGGGTTTCCTTTAGAGAGCTAGTAGTTCGTAAGGCACATGGAGGTTCTCTAGCCAGTCACGTTGGCCTATAAAAGACAATTGACATTCTCAAGGACCATTTTTATTAGCCTAAGATGGGAGGAGATGCACATAAGGTTGTTTTAGCTTGTTCTGTTTGCCACAAAGCCAAAAGCCAATTCCACCAAGGCTTACATACTCCATTGGCCGTATCTATGAAGCCTTGGAATGATGTAAGTATGGACTTTAATGTGGCCCTTCCTAGAACTCAAAGGGGGAAGGATGCAACATGGTGGTGGTGGACAGGTTTTCTAAAATAGCTCATTTTGTTCATTGCAATAAAACTGATGATGTTAGCTACATTGTTGAGCTCTATTTTAGGGAGATCATTAGGCTCCATGGTGTACCGAAAACCATTATTTCTGATCATGATTCCAAGTTTCTATCCCACTTTTGGAGAAGTTTTTGAAAGCTACCTGGCACTAAATGCTTGTTTAGCATGACCTTTCACCCCCAAATTGATGACTAAACTGAGGTTACTAACCGGACTCTCACTACCTTGCTTAGGAGTTTAGTTAGTAAAAGCTTGAAAGATTGGGATTTGAAACTCCTTCATGCTGAGATAGCTTATAAGAGAGCTCCGTCGTATGCTACTTTTCACTCGCCATTTGAATGTGTGCATGGAGTTAATCCCTTCACCCCCATTGATTTATTGCACATTCCAACCAAATCAAGGGTAAGTTATGATGCTGAGGTGAGGGCTAAGGAGATGAAAAAGATACATGAACAGACTAGAGGGCATATTGAGCAGGCAAATGTAACTTATAAAGCTAGAGCAAACAAGCATGTAAGCAAGTGGAGTTCATCCCCGGTGATCTGGTTTTGCTTCATCTTAAGAAGGAAAGGTTTTCAATAGGAGGAAGAATAACCTTATGGCAAGGAGCGATGGTACATTGAAGGTCATTAAGAGGATTGGAGACAAGGCCTATGAGGTCAAGCTTTCGAGAGACATGGTTGTTTCAGCCACCTTTAATGTTGGTAATCTAAGTGCTTATGTGGAGAACAACTTTGAAGACCCTTTAGATTTAAGCGCAAATACTCTTGAAGAAAGGGAGGTTGATGCAGGGCATAGTACCATGGAAGACTCACAAAACCAAGGTAGTACCAATGCCAAAGGGAGAGAATCTAGCCAAGCTTTTAGTACTCAAATCTTAACCTTGTTCCTTTTACAAATCCTAAATTAGGTATGATTTTGGACAATGTCTTTGGTGATGTTCATAAGCCTCTTATGGGAGAGTCTTACTTTGGTAGAACCCCTAAGGAGTCTATTTTTACTTGGTGAAGTCAACTTTGGGTTATGTCAAAGGTATTTTGCTCAATTGGTCCACGATAGCAAGTATAGTATAATTGGATTAATTCTACCCAGCTTTGGGTTTTGGGTTGGTTAACCATCTTGGGCCACTTTTAGGACCAATATTTTTGGGATGTTAGCCAACATGTTAGTCCATACAAGAAACCAAGTCTAAGTCATGTTCTTCATGGTCGTTCAGCTACATCAAATTAGCCAACAAATAAAAGAGAAAGCAAGTTTGCATTCTGATTGGTGTGCCATAAAGTGATATAGCAACGCATCCATTTCTCTCTCTCCCATGTGCAAGTGGATCTCCTAGTGTAACTAAACATGTTCAAGCTTGAGTTTATTACAGTTACATAGGTGTTAACTGGACTCACTTATGTAATTAGTTTAGTTAGGTTTTCAGATTGTAATTTACTTTGTTTAAGCTTTTTAAGAGTTTCCTAAGCACGAGAAAAAACCTCCCTTTTGGCAGGAATGGCTTGGATATAGTATAAGTCCTCCCTTTTCAAGCTTGTAAGGACAAACTTTGGATGAGTGAAAAAGCATAATTTCGTGTTTACTCAAAACACTCTCTCAAATCTTACTTAATCAATCATAGTTAGGTTGTTAATTGAGTGGCTTCCTTTAATCTAAACTTCTTAGCTTGGCCTTTACGGTTTAGAGGGCGGATTCCCCTTTAACTTTGGTGGTGGCACTGCCTTTATCCCTTGCATATCACCTGTTCTTACTTATGACTCCATTGAAGTTCATTGATTGAAGCTTCAAAACCAGATTACAAGGAAGTTTTGCTTGACTTTCATTACGCTAATGCATCACAAAATAAATGGTTTTTATGCACTCATGATTGACAAGGTGTTGTTGGTAAAATTTGAGCATGATTCTAATTTTAAGTTTCCCTATCATATACATATTAAGATGTATTCTCTTACATATGATACTATTTGCTTTAACTATTTTTGTAAGGAAAAAAAAACTTGATTAAAATGGTATGACACTTACATATATGGCTATACGGTTTTGGTGTTACTATACAGACTTTCTTGCCATTTGATTCACTTAATATTGAATTTTAAAGTGAATAATGTTACATAATCAACTAGCATGTCTAACCCTATAAAAATTATCTTGTATTAAGTTTTCGAGAAAAGGTAGATATAAAATGACTGTTTGGAGAATTTGATTTTTTGCATGTTATTTGCCTGATATTATGGCATCCTCTAATAGTACATAACAATATTATTTGTCTTGGATATCATTGAAAGTGGGAGATATTTAATTTAATTTGGTTAACTTACATATATGCTAGTGTCTCTTATAATATATTAAATACATGTCTCCAAGAGAAAATACAAATTTGGGATTTGATATATGAGATTGATTTGAATGATCATATTCCCTTATATAAAATCACACCCTTTAAGTAAGAGAGCAAGATAATTTTGACACACTTATAATGCTTGCTTACTATTTATACACAAAGATGTGGCACTTTATGATTTGTTTTTATTTGTTTTTGTTGGTTAGTCAGTGTAATGACTATGATATCCTAATCACAACTTTTGTCAATTTTACTCACTAAGAGTTTGATTTTTTCATCCAATAAATATGTTACTTATGTCAAATAGGTATTTTGGGCCAAATTTGAGGTGAGATGTAATACAGTTTTATGCTAATTAATCTCTCTAATGAACTCATATATGGATGAGACATACAAGGTTTGGGAATCATATGGCTGATTTTGATGATATATTTAATTTCCAAATTTTTTGGCATCAAAAGTCCCATGTTTATTCCCTTGAGTACTACTAAGGGGAAGATATATAGTTTTATTTGTAGTATGTTATCTTTACATGCTCTTGTATACTGGAAATCATCCCATACCTCGTGATTGAAATTGCATGCTTTAATTATCTTTGTAAGGGGGAGAATATGCTTGGTTAACTTATTCTAACATTCTACATATATATTCCAAAATTATATTTTGAAAGAGGGAGATGCAATGAGGTCTAAATGATTGGCATTTTTACATGCTAATTTTTCCTATAATCATCTCTCATATCATCAATAAAAAGATGAGTCATGGTATGATGGTTTATCATAATGGTGCGTTGACGTATAATCCTATACTTAATCTCAAGTAAATGTATTAATGGACAGATAAATACTTTGATTCATGTCATCCTTTCATGCCCTTATACATCATAATGTCCCATGCCTCAAAACTTAACATTATTTGCTTTAGTTATTTTTTATATGGGAAAAATAGCTTAAACAAAAATTACATAACATGATCTATATGGCTATAAACTTTTGAAATTGAATTTACAACCCTTAAAATGATTTAATGTTGGTTGAATTTTGACATAAATCATATTATTGTATTCGACCATAATGTCTTACCTTATATGAATTAATTTGGGTTAACATTGTTTCAAAAGAGAAGAGGTAATTTCTTATAAGTTGTCGATATTTTTGCATGCCCATTTCTATTATGATTCTAACCATATCATTCTTGAATTATCCAAATGACCATGTTTTAATATAAATGATGGATTTTGATGGCATGTCACTGACTCTAATCTTATGAGCTCAATCTTTGGTAGCTTTCATAGGTGTCATATTAAGGGGGAGCTATGACATATTCCATACTATATTTTGCATCCTTTTTAATGATGACGAAGGGGGAGAAGAAGATGATGATTGTAAGTATAAGCATAAACAAAGTTATGTCTTGCAATTCTATATTATACTTCAATTATTTGTCATCATCAAAAAGGGAGAGATTGTTGACTTTAAGAATCACATGTTGATTTTTATAATAACAAACTATATGATTAGTGTTATATATGAAATGGTAAATTGACTTGACTTAATATTTGTCCTATTCATACACAATATTTATGGCTGGTCCAATACATTTTTATTAATATTGAAATATATTTTTTGACCTACTTGTGAGTTTATTATGTAATAGCATTTTTATAAGTTACATGTATTAACTGAGCCATGCAACCTTGAAATTTATATGACATATGGATATTATTTATGGAGGAATTATCATAAAAGAAAAATGCGATATATGATGACATGATGATCTTGATTTATCTGTAGCCATAATGTTAGAGATTATATAAAGGTTATGACATGATTTGAATATCATATTTTGTAAGATATACCTAGAAATATAATTATGTATATGATTTAGGCTAATTGATTTGATTGAATATGATATGGATTTTATCTTATGGATTAATATTGGATAGTGAAATAATCAAGATAAAATCTCACGAGAAATACCTTATATATATATATATATATATATATATATATATATATATATTTTGGTGTGGATTATTTTTATCAAGGATTTTCTTAATTGATATAATGTTGAGATTATATTTAATTGACTAAAGATATTATCTAGTTTGTTAAAAATGTTATATGATAGAATATCATATAAATTTTACACAATCTATGAGATTGATATTGGCTGATTTAATAAAGATCTTTGACTATCCATAATATATCATTTGATTGATTGTGGGAATATTACGATAATGACTAATTGATATGAAGATAAATCTCTAAGATTGTTCCTTGGTTAATATTGTCTAAATGTGAACTTGAATCTTAAAATCCAAATCAAGAATCATGTTCACCATTACATGGGATATTATCGCTAGATTGAGAATGTAAATGCAAACTTTTTTTTGAATGACAATTAAAGTATGATTCCAAGACTTTTCAAGCAAGTTCAAGGCTTTAAAAATAGAAGATTTCGTTCAAGCAAATCTAAAACATCCATGATTAAGAGATTATGTTATAACGGCTAGACTATAAATCTTTGCCTATAAAAATACAAGGAGCTAAAGCAAGTCCAAGATACTAGAGAAGAACACATGGAGGTAATACTTTGAGCTAGAACTTGCATATTGATTCGATCATTACTTGTACTAATCTTGAGAGGATAACTTCTTATAAGGAAATCTTGTAACATGTAAGTTTGGGAAAACTTACTTAGGTAGCTAAGCATTAGGTGGGCAATGCTTAGTGAGTAACTCAACTTAAGATACTTAGTTGACTAGTCAATGGACGGAGAGGATTCTCACGATCTAGTAGATAACCTTGAAAGAATCCAAAAGAGTTTTTGTAGGGTCAGAGGAGTTGGAGGACTTGAGTTTGTAACCTCTTAAGTGAACAAGAAGTGGAGCAGTTTAAATCCTAAGGAAAGAAGAATCTTAGGCAATTATTAACCCTGCTTAAAATACCCAATATTGTAAAAATATCAACGTATTCTGTCCTACTTTTATTTTCGCATTCAATTATGTAATTTGTTTTAATTTTTCCTAATCACCCAATTCACCCCCTCTACGGTGGTTTGACTTGCCTGCCTGAACTATCGCTTGGTATCACAGTAGGTGTTATTATTTTCTGACTTAACTATCTATAGCAAGATCTTATTTATCCTCTAGTTTTTAATGGTATTGACTTTTCTCTTCGGAAGTGGAGGATGAAGTCTTATTTTGAATCGATTGACTGTGATCTTTGGAGCATTAATACACATGATCCTTTTTCCCCACATGAATCAAATATGAAGGTGCTACCATTGTCGAGCCAAAAGAAAAGTGGAATCAAATTGAGAAAGAGAGGTCTTAAGAAAAATACAATGGCTTTATATATTTTACACTGTTCTTTACACAATGATATTTTTCACCATGTTTGTTTTCGTGAGACAACCATGAATTGTGGGAAAAAATTTTGCTTCTATGCAATAATAAGAATAAAGGAAATCTCAATTTGTCAAAAATGGATAATATGTTTGACAATTTCAATGAGAAAAAAGAGATCTATCATCTTTGTCTAATGACAAATGAACAAATTAGTGGTCCAAATTCAAGTAACAATGACCTAAGTGAATAGGAAGGAGGAGGAGAAGAAGAGTATGAAATGCAGTACATGATGGTTTAGGGAAGTGCCCAAAACACAAGGCAATAAAATTACTACTCTATTTTGTTAAATAGTTACAAAGACATAGTTTTAAAACCAAAAGTTAAAAGAAATTGATTTTTGATTTGTCTCAAGAAAATGCTAAATTGAAAAAATCAAGCTTGTTGTTAAATCAGTCAAATGTGGTTCATGAAAAATGTGTCCTTTTGAAAAAGAGAAAAACCAATTACAATCCAAGTGTGCCAACCTTGAACTAATTGTCTTTCAATTTTCTCAAGGGGAAGACAATTTGAATAAAACATTTGGCACATAGAGAGCATCCTTTAACAAAAAAAGGATTGAACGTAACCCATCTAACAAAAAGAAAAATTATACAACTTTCTTTGTTAAATCTACACCTCATAAACAGGATTCACAAACTTGTAATTATTGCTCAGAAGTTAGACATATTGCTATTTATGTCCACTTAGAGAATCAACTTCTATAACTATTTAAATTTGGATATCAAAAGTTACAAGACCACTAGACACGAACACATATGGACCCAAATTTTCAAAAGTGCTTTGAGAAAGACTTAAATTTATTTTACACCAGTACTTAACATCTAAACAAAATGAATTTTAGTTTAAAATTGGATGTTAAAGAACTATTGAAGTTCTTTAGCTAAAAAAGCTCATTTTTGTTTGAACAAAATTTTGTGCATTGAGAAAGATTTGATACTTCGTATATCCATATATGTACCAAAGTCAAGCTTTCTTCTGATTGTGTCATTTCTCATATTTGTGAATCTCTATTTGCATTAATTATTTTTTTAATAGGAGGACACATTACATGCTTATTTGTTCATTCACATCATCCTATACCCTTATATAAACTTTTGTATTCATAATTCCTTAAAGGGGGCAGAGCTGTATGTACAAATTTTGAGCCTAAAATAAATTAGAACTTGAGAAATAAATTTAATTTGTTTTGTATTGATATCAAATAATGGGTACAATCTCTATATATTTGTTACAAGATGAATAAGTAAATAATTCCTCTAATTCGATCTCCAATTTGTACTTGAAAGAGAGCCGACTGGCTTGAATCTTGATCAATAGGCTGAATTGACTTTCTTTGTATAAATTTGAATGAATTTAATCTTGAAAGATGACATAAGAGACTTAATCTCAATCAAGATGAGTTTTCTTTTATCCTCGAAAGTAGACAACACATGCTTGAGGTGCATGTTGTCTCTTTCTAGAGAAATGTTGCTTAAGAGCTTAAGTCTTCAGAATGCTTCGGGGTGAATGAGTTTTCCCACCACTTGAATGGGAGAGAGTGGTGTTCCATTTATAAGGAAATCCTATTAGGGTTTGCGACTAGGTTGTCTTCTTGGGCTGTTGACTTGATAGCCAGTTTGACTTTTGACTTAGAAGTTATTTGGGTTATGACTTGGTAGATGATTCGGCCCAATTTGTTTAAATAAATTAAATTAACTCAATAGGCTAACCCAAAATAATTAATCTATATTTATTTTATAGCATGACACTTATTATTAAATTTTCTGTACCCATAAGTTGCCCCGTCGAGAGCCGACTACACTAAACAACTTCAGAGTGTTTAATGCAGCCGGTCTCGAAGCTTGATTCAAAACTTTTGACAACCACCAGGTTGGTGCGCTTGACTTGATAGTATCTTCGGCAAGAATTTCATTTTTGAATCGTAACACACACACACACACACACACACACACACACACACACACACACACACACACATCAATGGAGCTAGGGTTGCGAAAATAAAAAAACAAGATGTTCTCCCTAAAATTGCTTGCTGGAATAGAGTTGTTTTATGTTGTATTTTGGGGTCAAACCCACTTCTAGATGTGACCGATGGTTATGTTCGCTGCATTTGGAAAAATTTGGTTATTTATGAAGTAGCTTTTATTCGTAGCGGTCTCTTTGTGGTTAGATTTGCAAATATCAATAGCAAAGAAATAATGTTTCAAATAGGGAGATACTTCTTTGTTAAAAAAAAACCCTTTCTATTCAAGCCATAGAATAAGAACATGAACATTTATATGAGTACCATCACTTCCCTGCCTATGGTCTGATTCCCTGATTTGAACATCAAATATTGGGGAAATGATAACTTCATCTCTTTGTTTTATTTGTTTCTCCTTTTTTCTAACAAATAGAGTGGATTCTCATAATATAGTCCACCAAATGGAGCCAAATGAGTGAAAGAGGTGGTGAAAAACTAGCATCTTCTTCTTCATGAGTATCATTGTTTCATTAGCTTTTGTATATGATCTTTTTCAAATCCGGATCATCCTTGAGGATTTCAAGCAGATCATGCTATTTTTGTGTTAGACCTCTTTTGATCTTGAAGAGTCCTTTAATCCAGAAGAATGATTCTTCTTGTTAGGAGTAAAGGATCCCACTAATTGCATTTCATCTTTCTTCTACTTTGATTCTTCCATTTGTCTTAAATTGTAATGGATAAACTCCTTCGTCTTTATTCAACAAAAATATTCAACATGTTCCTTGCAGCACATGTCTTCAATTCATCCCACCATCTGACTTTGTATACTCGAACCATGGATAGGGGAAATGAATTAAGTAAATAATTGTGAAAATTATATTCCCAACTAAAAATCCATGCAATTACGGTTGTTCATCAGTTTAGGAATGTAGTAGACCAACTTAGATTAAAGATTGATTAAGGTCCAGCTAAAGGGTCGAGTACTGGACCGATCCAAAGTTAGTCCAGATTCGGACCAAACTGAGACCAGATTGAGTTGGACTAAGTCCCAAATGGAAATGAAATGGGCCTTCCATATAAAAACAAATAATGGGCTACTATTCAAAAGCCCATAAAAATAAAAAAATGGGCTGTTGCTGACAATCTTTCTTTACTTGCATTAGGTCATTAGCCTTGGAGTGATTGCCCATGAATCATGATACATACGTATTTCAATTTTCATAAACCATAACCTATTTCCCAAATCACATATCATGGCACACATGCACAATGTGTACCTAAATGGACTTTGTCACTCCAAAGTTAATTACATAACAAGGTAAACTAACTTCCCAAAGCAAATAACCAATGCAACCACATCACAAATCAAAAGCAACCTCTAAAGTAAAAAGTTTAATACATGACCAGCTAAACATGAAAGTTAATTACATAACCAAAGTTTTAAGTGTTCAACAATATGTTGTCCTCTCAAAGCAACTCAATCTTGAAACCAATGTGGCTCCCAAACTTGAAACCAATGCCTTTTACTTGAAGAAGGATTTTCTTGCAACAATTTGCTCTTCTCTCAAATGTTTAACTAATTTTTAAGTATTATATGAAATAAATAAAAGATCAAGTTAGTAAATATATAACCTACAATTAATTTGCCAAAGAAAAATAATAATGATAACAAGAATATAATGTAAAATAAGCACAATAAAAAGAACAAAAATTACCTCACTATTAAATATCCAAAGTATCACACACATCAATCACATTATCTTTAAGACTCTATTTACCAAGATCTAAAATAACCACAATAAAAATAACAAAAATTAAAAGTTAGAATATGTAATCATATAGTGTAAATAAAATAAATTAAAAAAGAATCAAAAAATTGAACATTACGCCTTTTTAAGGTCCTGTAATTCGCTGAAGTAGTCATCCATATCTAATATATGCTTGGCCTAAGACGATCTTGTGCACATATAAGACCTTGGACCATCTTTTCACAATCAAATCCAATATGATTCATAAGTTAACAAAAGATCAATAAGTTATAAATTTATAATACAATACAAAGGAATATGTTAATTAAATCAATTACCTATGGAGTTAAAGAAGTTCTAAATGA
The DNA here is from genome assembly GCA_029747015.1 of Carnegiea gigantea. Lineage (NCBI taxonomy): Eukaryota > Viridiplantae > Streptophyta > Magnoliopsida > Caryophyllales > Cactaceae > Carnegiea > Carnegiea gigantea. The sequence goes on along the minus strand of JAKOGI010000305.1, from coordinate 456,007 downwards.
ATCAAGAGTACGTCCTCCTGCATTGAACGTCGACTCTGATGCAACTGTAGAAGCAGGCATGACCAATTTATCACGAGCCATACTGGCCGCCATGGGATATCGAACCATGCCCTTTCCACCATCCCAACACATCATCCACTACTTCATCCTCATCTAGGTATTTTTACAACTCTATGTTGATGATTACCCTTCCTCTATCTGGCCCCTTCAACTTATTTCTTAAATCTTATGCAGGTAGCTCCACCAGGTGCATTATGCTTTTGAACTTCAAGTTATGCCCCGTTATTTTTCCCACTTGGGGAGTCAACGGCTTGTACAATTGTCAATGCTCATCAAACAAAGCTTCTAATTTCTATTTCACTTTCAAAACTATAGCACTGCCTTGTAATTCACCCAATAAATGACAAGAGAAACCTCCAGATCAGCCAAGTTGACCTAGGATCAAAGATGTGAGCAACATACACTGAAGGTTTCATTTTCTCTAGTGTGCCATAGTACTCAGCATATTTCGTCTTCATTATCATGGCTATTTCTTTAAAGTTTGTAACTCTAGATCCAATCTCTTTAATTTCCTCATTTTCTTCATCATTAGCATCAATGATCTTGCGAACTTGCTCTAAATGTTTTAGCATAGTATAAATAGCCACAATTATAAAGAAAAACATGTTGGTTATTACATATGAAGTACCAGACAAACGCAAAGTAACATTATAAAAAAACCTTCAAAAAACTAACAAGTGTTTTACTTATTTTCAATCATTAGAGTTATGAGATCTATCTGCTTCATCATCTTTTAGCAACTTCACAATATAATAAAGGTCCCTTTGCTATACTTTGTGAATGTATGCTGATATATTAAAGTAGTGCTAAGCATCTTATAAGCAGCGTCCCATTTAGTAGGAACATCAAGAGATAAAGAAGTCTTACTCTTATTTATGTATTTATTTATTCATTACAAATGCAAATTCTTGAAATCTTTGCAACCAACTAGGAGATTGCCTACTTCACAGCAACTCGAACATGCTTAATTGACTTCCCAACAGCCTTCAATCCATCCTATACAATCTAATTAAGTATGTGAGTAACACACATAACATGTGAGAATTCGTCACCAAAGAAAAGAAAATTACCATGTCACTTAAAATCATTAATAAGGGCAGTAGAAGCAGTGTTATTGCTCATAGCATTATAATAACAATATTATAAAGTTTAGCTACTAAACCCCGATCCTCTAAATACTTTCCAAGAACAAGAGCAGTATCACCTTAATGACTAGAAATTGCACAAAAATTTAATATTTTCTTATGCAGTTTCCAATCATTACCAATAAAGTGGGCACCACAACTATGTAGTTAATCCTCTGAAGTGAATTCCATTTGTCTATTGTCTCACACAACCTTTGACATGAATGTATAAGAGTTATTTTAAATTCACCTTTTCATCCACATACAAGTGATAAATGTTTCTTGCAATGGTAATATGTGAAGACATATTAAGTGAAGGACAACAAGCAGACATCATTTGCCTAAATCCTACATTTTCAACAAATCTAAAGGATAACTCATCAGTTATAATCATTTTAGCTGTAGACTCCTTTGCCTCATGAGGATTAGATACCTATGAATTTGATCTGACTTCTCCCTCATTATTTTGATCCTTTTCAAAAACCAACTGGGTTTGTGTCTATTTGCTTTGATTATTTGGGTTTTCTAGGCACTTTGAAAAATGAATTTTTAAGTTCTTCGTTCCATTCCTACTAGGCTCAGCCTTATATATAATAGCACAATAGTTGTACTTACCGGCCATTCTTTTGCCATTCCTTTTAACCTCTTTGAAATGCTACCAACACTTTACCATTTGAATATAGTTTCTAGCCGCTTGTTTCACTTGGTCTGGCTTTTTGTCGCTTGTTGACTTGCCTCTTCCTCCTCTTCAATTTCAATAGGCTCATTGGGTTGGTGCTCACTTGGAATATCAGTATCCATATCAACCAATTCTTCCCTTCTGAACTACTTCTCTTTTTTAATTTGGAGATCGACATCTATCAAAGCAAAGCATACACTAGTGATTAAAACAACAACTAACCAAAATTATAGAGTACTTAGCATATACGTGTGCACATGCATAGACATAAATGTATATCATGTTACTTTAATAAATAAACATACAAAAATTACATTTTGAGAACAAGCTATAAGCGACTTCGTAATGACTACTATAAAAGAATAGGCAAGTTCTCTGATCATTTGATATATGTTATTCTGATTGTACCAATTTATTTATTCTTTCCCTTCCAAATTCATGCTTCTAGACCTACCTATATTGTTAGGTGATAGTTTGTCATATTTTACGTGCCCCTTTAACCTAATTTTAGCTCGTATAATAATATAATTTTTAGAGTTTTTACTTGTTTTATTTGCTTTTGTAGGTAATAAACTTCAAATCGAGCAAACGTCGCGAAAAAGAGCGAAGACGGGCAAAAAGAGCAAAAGCCGGCAAGAAGGGACGACAGGGGGGCCGAGCCACCGTGCTAGAAAAATGGCACGGTGGGGTCGTGCCACTCTGGCATGGTGGGGCCGTGCCACGTGGCATGGTCGTGCCTCCCCCCTGTTCGCCCGTTCGCTCAATTTTTCTATTTAACCCTCCTTCAGCGTTTTTGTTCGGGGGTCACTTGGGGTTCTCTCTGGTGATTTTTAGGCTAGGTTTTAGGTTAGGTTATCAAATAAAACCTCAATAGGAGGATTAGATTAGAATGGAGGATTGTAATCTTGGATTCAACCTTTGGATTTCAAGTTCCTTCTATCAATCAAGTCTAAATTTTCTTCCCTTTTCTCTCTTTAGTTCATATGTTGTTCTTGTTTACGTTTTGCTAGTTTAATTCTTGTATTTGTTTAGTTTAGTTTAAATGTTTAGTTTTCAATGTTAATTCATGTTTATTTAGTTGTTTAGATTTGATTTATTTAATTCTCTTTCTTCTCTTGTTCAAGTTTATGGTCTTGTTTGCTAGTTTAGGTTTTCATATGTTTGTGATGTTTAGTTGTTAGTTTGTACTGGATTGGATTATGGCTAGCCCTTAATGGCTAATAAATCTTGTTTATTCCCCAACTCTACCTTGTTTATGCTTAGAATTTAGAGTTTTCTTTCATGCCCGCCAAGTGTTCGATGAAATGCTTGAAAGAGCTTTCATTCGTGTTTTGGGGCAATTGACTTATGTTGAGAGGTGAGGTCGATTGCTAGTATGGGTAGAGAGAATAGTTGGGATTAGGACATGAAAATAGTCTCATCGCTAGCTAGGTCAAGGGTTGTCAACCTAGTAGTTTAGTTAAACTAATCCCATGAAAATAGGCGGTTAGAGCAACTAGATTAGTCTATTGACCCTTGAGAGAGGGTTTAGATGGCCTCAACTATGCAACCGATCAACTCTGAATGCTGGCATAGCTAGGGAAGGTTTGGGCTTGACTTGATTACTTGGTTTATCTTAGCTCTAATCATAGTCCTTTTGTTTTCGCTTTAGTAGTTTAGTTCCATTCTCTATTCCTTCAGTTTTGCCTAGCTTGAGATGCTTTAATTAGCTCTGGTACTTGGAAACTCAACTCTCTGTGGATGACACCCCGAGTACTCAATGATGCACCTTACACTTGGGGTTTATAAATATTAAAACTTTTTTCCCTAACAAGTTTTTGGCGCCGTTACCGGGGAGTTGGCGTTTTTCAATATCGGAGTTAGGTCTTTTAAAAAAAAAAATCCACAAAAAGTTAAAAATCAAAAATTTGAAAAAACCGAAATGGATATTTTCCATTTACCTCAATTTGAGTATGAACTTTTTTGGCAACATTTGTCTCGACTGAATGATTATCATGCTCAATATGTACTTTTTTGAGTGTGAAAAATGGGAAATATGTGATGCTATGCTTGCGGGAATAACACATGAGATCCAAGCCATTCTTGAGTCCATGTGTTGTGGTGATATGTGCTTTTTAGGCGTTGATGATATGTGGGACTTATTTGAGTCCTTGGCTTGGTGTCAATGGCACTATGAGATTGCTAGTGAGTCTTTTGAGTGCCCTTCCCCCATTTCATATGATTTCCACACCTATTCTCCTCTTGTGTGCTCTTATTGTTCATCTTTTGACCACGATGTGAATTATTGTCCTTATTATGATGTTTTCGATGAATGTTATGCTAGACTTGATACCATGATAGGGACAATGAATAAGCAACATGAGCATTTTGTTAGTAGGATGAGGGAGTGTGGTTTATTGCATGAGACTGACCCAAGTCTACCTTGCCCTAGACTTGAGGCTCGTCTCTATGATGATTGTGAGTCTTCACTTCCCCTAGAATCTAATGTTGTTGACGATACACCTTTGGCTGACCTAGGGGAAGTGTTTGACCCTCCCTTGACCCCATTGACATTTGTTGCTCCATTCTTTTCTAGCACACCTATAGACACTAGTGTTAGTGACTCGATCTTACTTGCTTCTCCCCTTCCTTTAGCTCAGTGCACGTGGTTAGAGATGGGCGAGACTTCTCGGGGTGATGCTAGTTCTGTAGAGGATGCTTTACTTTCTTGGTCAGGAGGACTTCCATGGGTTCAGCCATATCTTAAGGAGGCTCCTTTCGAGGACTTGTGTGATGATAGTTTAGTGGTTGGTGCCCTCCTAGCACTGAGCATATCAACCCAATTAGCACCGAGCCACTTGACTTGACCCCCATTTCATCCCCCTTATTTCCCACCATGCCCTCTCACTTGCATGCATTCCATGAGTTTCTAGGTGACATTCGAGGGTATAATCCCTCCTTGGACCCTTATTGTGCATACCTAGAGGACACGCCTACTTTCTTTGATTATTATTTCGATTTTTCTATGCCATTTGATAAGCTTAAGAGGGCACTAATTCTATTTGCTACATCTTTACTAGTGTTATCTTACTTACATCACTTTGAGATGCATGCAAAAGCACATGATAAGCTCTTGAGAGCTCTGACAGCATCCATTAGCCACTTGGTAATGCTGTAGATAATTAAGTATAGGTTATGCTGTGAAGAAAATCAATTGGTAATGAATCCCCTGACTCTAGCTCTAACATTCTAAACTTCTTACCTTTTTAGATAAACAACTACATACAGCTTCAATAAATCTTTTTCACTAATAATTTGACATAAAAATGATAATTAAATGTGTTTGAAATATCTAATATAAATGTTCATGTTGCAAAAGATCACTTGAGGGCAAAGAATCCCAAACACCATTCCCAAAATCAATTTATCATGTCACGAATACCAATGTCAACTTATAATCATCCAAGCCTTAACCCAACAAATGGGCTGGGCTACCACATACATCCTACAATACTGAGGCATTTAAGCTTTAGTTTACCTCAATAACCATGTGAGAAAATGCACTAGAAATTTTTTTCTTAGACCAAAGAACCTGTAAAATATTTCATAAAAGGGACAAACTTGAGTACCTAATAATTGGACGTGTGCTGCCAAAGAAACTAGTAGCTGAGACCAACTCTAACAGTTTGGATTGAACCCAAATAAGTACTCATGATAATTTGAATTGAATACAAAAAAATACTCATAGTCATAACTAAACACAAATCAACTCCTATTATTCAAATCTAAAATGAAATTATGAAACCCACTTGTTTCAATGCCTTCTTTCTAAAGGGTAGGGGAGGAGTCGGGGTAGTGGAAGGTGTTAAGAATTATCACGAACACCAAAGGAAGGCACGGGAGCAACGGAGGTGACAAAAAGAGGAACATAGGAAGGCGTTCACTGCTAAGATGTAGGACTTCAGAGGTAGGGGTTGTGAACACAAATAGAGGTTATGAAATTCATGTTCTTTAATTCTTTCACAATATTTTGTGGGAATGATCCCTCGTCTTATACAATTCTAGTTAGCTCTACTATCAATGAGAGCTAAAACGTTGATAGAAAAATCGTTGATAACTAGCCAAAGAATTAAGTAGCATTTTTGAAATGTTACTTGAGATATAGTGTGGTAAATTGATTGCCAAGGATCTCATTTTTGGCAATTTCAAGGTTATTAGCAATGTCGTTATAAATCTTTAAAGAGCTCCCTATATGAGAATCAAGAATAGAAAGTTTTATTTCTAGTTCTAGGTCATTGGTTTTGAGATGTAAAATTTATTGTTTGAGATAATGTTAAAAGAACCAATCCGGTGACCGAACCGGTCTAAAAAATGAGTTAATGGTCCGACTAGTTGAATCGGTTGAACCATGTTAGATCGGTTGACTCGGTTGATGGTTTAATCACATTAGACAGGACCTGACCCGGCTGCCATATATATATATATATATATATATATATATATATATATATATATATATATATATATATATATATATATATATATATATATATATGTATGTATGTATGTATGTATGTATATATATTTATGTATATATGTATGTATGTATTTGTATGTATGTATGTGTGTGTGTGTGTGTGCATATATATATATATATATATATGTGTGTGTGTGTGTGTGTATGCATGAACAAAGAAAATAAGAAAGTCTCAGTGCTAAATTGATAGACAATTAGGGCCCCAATTAGCTTCATTATGTACTTCTCGCTATAGCCCATTTAAAAACAAAACTAGGGTTGTGGAGGCTCTTATTTTGTTATTCTATCTACTCCATCTCTGTCTGTTGGTGGCAGTGGCACTATAGTGAAACTCAAAGAAAGAAGCAGGCACTCAATTTTTCTCTGTATTCAAAGCATCAATCTGGTTTCAAGCACTTAAAGGTTGTCCCGAGAGCAAAGGAAAAAGCAGTGGAGGGTATTATATGAGTGTTGAAGATGCCAAATCACAGGCAGCGTACTGACATAGTTCTGGGAATTTTTTGTTTTTTTAAAGAAAAAATCCGGTCCAACCATGTCACACCCGTTTCAACCAAGTCACCGGGTTTGACCGGTTGCTTCCGATTCAAAGGTCAGAACAGGTTTAAGCATATTCAAAATCAACTTGCTGAGTGGTTCCTAGGTGAACCGGTCTGACCGACTGGTCTGATCTGGTTTTTGTAACACTGGTTTCAGAGAATGAACTTGAGTCTTAAGCTTGTTTACCCCAGCGTGAATTTCTTTAGCAGTAATTTGCTATAGTGGATTAGGAATAGGATGTTTTAGGAGAAGTTTTCCAAGCTAGGAGTTTTGAAGTTAATCTTAAGGGATGTGTCTTCTTCTTCAAGAATTAAATCCTTAAGTTTGTCCAAGTACTCTTTTTTTGTAAATGTCAGGAATTTTTCCTATTAAGTCTAGTAGGACTTCTTTCTAACTTTTGATGGCAATGACATTGAGTGAATTGATGACAAAAGTATCATAATCTAATCTTTCTTCATTAGTGCTCAAAAGTAGTCATCTTCTTCTTCAGAAGAATTATGTGTGAGAACTAATAAAAGCTTCTTTTGTAAATATGGATCAGTAGCAAAAAGCTCATTGATATTCTTTTTAGTTTTACATTGAAAGACCATATGA
>JAKOGI010000305.1:425000-440897 GCA_029747015.1 Carnegiea gigantea | reverse complement strand
ATATATATATATATATATACACACACACGCACACGCACACACATAAGATATGGTTCTAGATGACCACCTCTTGATCCTTGCTGTTATCTTGTTTGCCAACTATTGGCACTTAATCTTGCTTATTTTGCTTATGCTTATAGGGTGCCTAAAATGGAACATCCCTTCTATAAACCGAATTTCCTGCGGGATATCAATTCTTCTTTGGTCACTGTAGCCCCCAGACTATCTGTGGTTTGTTAAGATTTGCCACTATTCCTGAACATTCTGAGAACTTTTGGAAAGCTTGCATTAATCATCTTACACTTGCTATATTTGCAACACATAGCAACATTAAATGACGTGCAAGTAGGAGGTGTGATAGTTTAAGTTGTCTGTAGTTTGGGTGATAGCGAAAGCTTAGATTAGCAGAGGCATGCCCTGTCAATCTTGATTGATATTCCATGGATGGTATAAAAAAATAAGAGGGACATAGGATCCCCTTGTCTAGGTCCTCATTTCCCCCTCAAAATAGCCAAATTGCCCTAATTCAATTGAATTGTGGAAGTGGTGCTTGAAATATATGCCATTATCCATTAGATGAACTTAGTGGGGAACTTTAGGCTCTCTAAGGCCTCTCTTGTGAACTCCTAATGAATAAAATCATAGGCCTCTTTTAAATCAATCTTCATAATACATCTGGTAGTAACATGCTTCCTTGCATATCCTCTGCCCAAGCTTAACAAACTAAGACATTAAATAGGAGTTCTCTCCCTCTAATAAATGCTCCTTGGTTGAGACTGACTAGGTGGGGTGACACATCCTTAGGCCTGCCACTCAGCAACTTTGCATTGCATTTGCATATGGCATTGCAATAGGCCATAGGCCTAAATCAGTTGGGGAAGAAGAAGATTGTAACTTAGGTAGCGGCAACAGGTTGGTAGTGTTGCATTGTTTGAGCATTTTCCTAATTTTAAATGACTCCCATACTGCATTGTATGCCTGTAACCGTCAGGGTTTTCAAACCTTAGGCTAATCATTTGGGTTAATATTTTTATTAATTTATTTGATTGAGTTAGCTATATGAGACTAATGTTTGCGTGATAATTGGGTGCAATAATTATGTGAGTAATTTTTATTAATTTTTCCTGGTTAATTATGCGATTTCATGAAATAAGTGAACTCATTAGAAATTAGCCAAGTCGTAATAATGCAAAATTAGCAAATTTTGTGAGGGCATGTAGGGCTGAGATTAGCAAAATAAGATGATCTAGAACCGAACCCAATTTAGTAAGTGAGACTAAACAACAAAGAAAAAATAAATAAAATAAAAAGGGATCAAAAAGGGGGGCGAGGCCCCCTTTCCTTCTTCGCAGAGATAGAGAACCGGGGGGGAGGGGAGGGGATTCTGCAAACCCCTCCGTCGCAATCCACAACGCACGCGTAGAGAGAGGGAGAGGAATAGCATGCGTGGGCGACGATGAATCGATGCCACGTTGACGGGTGTTCCGGCCACCACCACATCGGCGACTGGCTGGGACCCCTCCACAACCCACCAAAACTAGAAAGACATAAAGATACTGTGTGAAAGAGCGAGGGGAGCGAGATGGAGCTTGAGGCTCCGCGACTGGGGCCAATTCTTGAGATAAGGCAGGACCGAGGGAGAGCTAGAAATGTGTCTGGGCAAGCTTGCTCGAATTAGTGGTTCAGCAGTGTAAAAGGGGGCGAATTTTCGGGTTCTTAACCATCAACAACAGCATCCAAAAGGCGTTCGAACAGGTTCTAAGCTTGGAGCGCGGTGGGTGGTTCCTAATCCTTAAACCTACTACTAATTTTCAAATGTTGTTGAAATATTTGTGATAGCTGATTTAATAGTTAGATTGAAACTATAACGAGTTCAGAAACTGTAAGCAGTTGGTGAATCATTTGGGTTAAACTGAAATGGTTTTGAGGACTGTAGTGGTTGGTGCTGTAACGAGGGAATTCAGGTTGTGCGAAATCCATGCTTTACAAAGTGCAATGTCATGTTTAATGCTGCGTTATGTGTGTTAAGTGTCGAAGCTTAGTCGATGTGCATCAATGAACTAAATGTGATATGTTAGCCTCAGGCCCGTAAATGCATTAGGTGTGTACGCCTGAATTGAGTTTCGTGCTAAATTAACGCATTCATAACCGTTTGACTGCTTGGTGTGTTAAGCAGACTTAAGCAAATAGGCATGTAATTACACTTGAATGAACTCTGTGTCATACCGAGAATAGTTTCTTTTATTCAATTGTGATGCCAAGTCGTCTCGAGTTAAAATGTGTGACTGTCTATGGCAGATAGACCAGTTGTTGGCTAAGGGTTGTAGTGATTGAGCAATGTAAACCCCTGCATGTCCTGAATGACGTCTCTTGAGTATGTTTAGAATTTCAAGTCATTACATGCAATGTTTGTGTCTGAAGCCTGAAAAATAGAGATAATTATATATGAATGCAATGTTACCTTTAAAACGCGTTTCTATATTACCTGTCTTGAAAAGTAAATGAATATGTAATCATTAACTCATTTTAAACATATTTTTGAGCCTCTTGAGGATGAGAATGTTGCTATTTGTGATACAATGGAAGTTGTGATACAAGTGCATTAATGTGAAATACATTTAAAATGTTTTGGGCTAGGAGAATTATCCTAAAGGCTTAGATAAATGATTAAGGAACAGACCTGGTTTGCGGGAACCCTAATGCCTAAGGAATAGACCTAGTAGTGGGAACCCTAGAAGACCTTGATGAGGGTAGTGGTCAACTAATTTCTCTAGGGATAATACAAAAATATGAGTGATGATCTCACCGGTACGATGGAATGTGAGGGATGGCCTCACCTGTACCAAGCACAAATATGAGAATCCGATGCCTTATAAAATGATTTTGTACATGTTATGTGATACAAATACCTCATTCGAGGGTGACGTTAGTGTAAAGATTTGAAAAAGTGCATATCTTCTTGAAAGGACTTTTATCGAGTTCCAATTATCTGCCAAGTGCATAATGACGGTTTCATAAGAATTTCCATTGGTTCAAGCAATATGCATTGATCTCACTTTCTTGCTAAAAGGAGTCTCACTTGGTGATTTTGCTCGAACTCCTCGATGATGGGTGTTTATATGTGGATTAAGTATTCTATTGCATCCACTACCTAAATTGTTGCATGCAATAGCTTATGAATAAATCATGTGTGCGTGTTATGCGATGTTATGCTTAGATTATATGATGTTATGTTGACATAACATAGGATTACCACTAATAAGCTACAAGAGACTTAGTTTAGGCAAGTTAAGCACTTTGTATGTGAATTAGAAGGAGAATAAGGTTACCACCGTACTAGAGAGGTCATTGAGGTAAATGTGAAAGACCCTATGTGCTTATTATATGATATTATATATCAGATTGTGTCTGTATGCTATCTAAAGTATGATGTGTAACTATTTTATTTTCTAGGGATTGGGAATCATTCACTGAACATGTGGTAGCTCATCCCCTATATTTTCCAGTTTTCCCCAGGATTTGGTTATGACAGGTAGAGTTTGGCATACGCCAGTTGAACTAGAGGCTTCTTGCACTTTGGAAAGATGTGAAGGGCTTATGTAACATAGATCTATGAGTTTATTAATGTTGTGTAATGTATTCATAAGTATGCGAGCCCTGTAAGTTAAATATGTTGGGTTCATGTATAGTATATTAAGTAATAGTTGCTCTGAATGGCCATGTGGACGAACCATCTATGTGGTCAATCAATCATTTGTTTAGTGATCTTACTTATTATGGGATGTAAACCCCAGTGCTCCGGATGTGTGATCCATTGAATTGTATCTTTATTTTCTTCTATGTATTGAACATTATTGTTTGTATACTCCGGGGTGTGTGGCCCATAGAATTGTCATTCCCGGTGTATAGCCGTTGAGTATATATTTACGCGTTTATCGAATGCAGAAACCTATTGTAAGGCTAGAACCCTGGATTTAGCCCATTTTCAGGCAGAATTCTATCCGTTTCACCCCAGAATTTAAGTAGGATTTAAGAAATCATCAATACTCCTAACCCTAGGGGTTTGGGGTGTTACAATACCATTAGTCCTACCTCTTACTACTAGTTCTTATAAAAACTGCTAATACAACCATCTAGACTAGGTGACTTCACATAGGTATTGAGAAGATTGCATCATTTATATCCATTGCTGAAAAGGGTCTGCACACACTGAGTTGTTGCTCTATGGATAATTTGGTCCCTCTATTTATAATATCTCTATCAATATGTGTCCCGTCATGTGATTATGTCCCCAGTAGCGGTAGCTTGTTGTAGAACTCTGCAGTCACCCTAGCCACTTGATTGCTACCTTAAGCGCATGGTTGTTGCAATATAGTTTTAATATCTATCCCATAGAGACTAAACGTAATCTATTGAGTTTTAACTTATTATAAAAGGCTAAGCAACCAAATTTTCAATGGGTTATCTCAACTATCACTATTTAACTGTTGGAAATTCAATCGGATTAAAAACATCTGGGTATTGTTTCACTTAGCAAATAATTGGGTCGTTGGATTTACATATGCACTTTATCTTGATTAGATGATTCAAAGGAGTGCAACCGAACTAAGAATTCAATCTTTTCTTTCGAATCAAACTCAATTGCCTAAACTAATGCAGTTAACATTCTTTCAAGTATCCTTGGTTTAGTCTTGGTTATGGATTCTTGATTGCTAGAATTTTCCTATCAACAAACAACTCTTTCAAGTAGTCGTTAAATTAAGTCCTAACTTCTTGTTCTAATAGTGAGTTTCTTCTTTCAGTACTTCACTCAAGTATCCAGTGTATGCAGGTAAATCTGGCCAAAATTTACTCACAACAGTTCATCCACAAAGTAGAATTCAATCAAACCAATTTTTGATAAAGAACAAATTCTAGCAAATTAGAGATCCAATATCAATACATTGGTTGACAAGAACTTAGATTAAGAAAAACTACTCACATATAATTAAGATAATCAACATCTAAACAAAATTTTAAGAAGAGATTAGATAGGGAAGAAAACTTAGTAACTATGGTGGTCTTTAATGGCTTCCTAAACTCCAAGCCTCCAAGTGCTAATTTTCCACTCCGATTCCCTTGCTTACTCTAAGGAAAACATGAAAAATCCTAGAAATAATGATAGAAATGACTGTTAGATGGCTTGGCTTTCTCTGCTCTCTTACTCCTTGTAGCCAAAAAAACCCTATTCAAGCATGAACTCAGCCATCCACAACCACAAGATGAAGGAAGATGAAGTGGCAAGCAGTTTCAAGCTCACCACAGAGGCTCCGTGGTTGCCTCTGTTTTAACATTCTCTGGTTCTTCTTTCTTCTCCACGGGTATGGTGACTTGGGGACATCCATGAGAAGTCAAACACACTCAATTGGGGTCAAAGTAATGGCAAAAAAGTCCAAAAATTTGCAAACTATGAAAAGAACCATACCCAAGCATAAAACGAAACAAGGAGTACAAATTATAACATCAAGTTCATAATTCTCTCTAAAAATACAACAAAATGACCCCAAAATTAAGTGCACTCTAAGCATATATCAAACTCGCATGTGCTTGAACAGTTGCTTGTCCTCAAGCAACTATGAATACCAAAACCAAAATAAATAATCTCCTCAGGTAAACGTAAGTAGTAACATCAATAGCCTACTAACCCAAGAAGCTAGCCCAAAACTGATGAAAAATATTGCAAAACATATGAGAGAATGAAGTTTTCAAAATAAGAACAAATACCATCACATCAAATATTGAATCGGTCACTCAAATTAGCTAAAATAATTATATTGGCACATAAAATAGGGAGAGTTAAAGAACCGATAGACCCTCACTTTAGGGATGAAGCACTCATCACTCATGTGTTTAAACATATAACGTGGTTTTCTCAAATCTCATTTCAAAGAATCAAATCTACCATAAGCTTGATAATACTCTCAAATTCGCCAACACTAAAATGCGACACATGCTAGACAATCATGAGGACTTTGATAGGGTTGTAACACGGCTATGGGTAAAGGTAAGAGGGTAACAAATACATTGGGATTTATGGAGCTCAAGGTCAAAGACTATGAGCATAAATCATCTTCACCCTACTTTTCATAAAAATACTCTCACATCAAGCACCAATATGTCTCAAATACACAAGATAACCCCAGTTAGTCGAGTATGCGAAAAAGTGTTGAAGTGTATGAAATCATACCAAATCCTTGAATTGTTTTGCTTCTCTCTCTTTTTTTTTTCCTTTAATATTTTTTTCTTTTCTTTCTTCTTTTGACTTTGCCCTTTTTGATTTGTTTTTTTAGAGAAAGATTATGGCAAGAGAAATTGTGAACTTTTTAACACTTTTTCTAACAACTCTTAAAATTCAACCCAAATGACACCAACGGAAATATTGAATGAATTCTCATTGCATACAAACAAACCACACGAAACAATAACGTCATTATCCACCAACTACTCCCAATCACTAATGAAACTCTATAGTCTTGGTGAAAAGGTAGAATATGTATTTGGCTAAAATTCATTATTGTAGGTGTGCATCAAGAAAAAGGTAGGTTAAGGCTCCATGGGGGTTGCAAGAGTTAAATCATAATAAGGGTGACCATTTGGTTAATGTAGCTCATAAAGTAAAAGATGCCTCAATCATATTGCCTAAACATGCATGCTAAATGTGAACTTGAACAAGAGTTAAAGCAAGTTCTAGAGATTTAAAATCAAGGAAGAACCACACACAAAAAAAGAATATGAGACTAAAATGATGAATTAGTTCAAATAAGGTTCAAAGTCTCACGGGACAACTACCAAAGCTTAATTAGCTCATTAGATCACATGTGCCAAATATTCATGCAACGACTCGTTGAGTAATTGAATCGCAGTCAACATGTTGGACAAAATATGAAGCACATTTCTAAAACTTAAAATCAAACATTTTGTTCACAAATAGGCATAACAAAAAGGGTCAAAATAAGCCAAAGAAAGCTACTTAGCCTAAGACTTATCGTTAGATGATTTTATTGCTTTTTCCTTTTTTCTCTTTTCTTTTTTATTTTGTTTTGTTTTGTTTTGTTTTGTTGTAATTTTTTCCTTTTTTTCTCTTTTTTTAACATTCTAAAATGCAACTAAAAATTAAAAATACCAAAATAAAGCTAAAACTAAGAAAAGAAATCTAGAAATAGAATAAAAAATTAAACGATCAACGAAAAATGCAAACTACTCCTAAATGCAATGCCTAAAATGCAAACTACTCGCACATCCATTTCACATACACATATTCACACATATCTCCCCCATGCATTGACATAGCATTATCCTCAATGGAAGGACATAAAAATCAATGGGGAAGAAAAAGAAGAGCTAAAAAGGAGGAGGAGGGAGAGAAGAAGGCGGATGGGGATGGGAAATATGCCAGTCTCGCCAAGTCTGTAAACAGGCTCTAAAGTCTTGGAAGTATTGGTTTTGAGAAGCAATCATCCCATGAAGCTCATCATGCCGCTCCTAAATAAATTCACGGAGTGCGGTATGTTCAGTTTGAATATAAGTTCAGAAGGATGCTTGCTCCTCCTGAATGGACTGAAGGGTAGCATGCAAACCAGCATAATCAGAGAAAGAGGACGGTTAGGATGAACTAGAGGCCCCTAGATGAGGAAGGGGAGGAGGTGGTGTGGGTTGCGCTAACTCTTCATTACCCGACAAAAAGTATAGATTGACCCTATTCAAGAGAGTGGTTCATTCAACATTAGGAAGAGGCATGAGATGGTTCCCAGGATAAATCAAATGAACATGTCCAGCCTCTATATTTTAAAACTTCATTTGTTTAAAGGTGGCCAAGTTCAACTACCTAGAACCAAGAACTCTATCATCATGGTTTAGTTCTATTCCAACAGGCCTAGCAACGGGGTCAATAAGGCCCCCGATCACAATCCTGTCTATAGAACTAGTGGCCACACTATGTAACTAATTAACCAGGGATGAACTGGGATCAGGGCAGTCACCTTGGACCATGTTATACAAGAAATACAATTCAGACAGGCAAGGCACATTCAAACTATCCTCCCTTGTAAACAAACCATAAGCAAGCAATCGTTGGGCCACTCGAATACAGAGGTTTCTAATGACAGTGCCTTTGGAGTTACTTATATCATACCAATGATTTCCAGAAATTTCATTCCAAAAAGCATTTGTGCTAAATTCTTTAGGAACTTGTCGATAAGGCAAGTCCATACACGATGAAAAATCGAATATACTATTAAAGGCACTTAAGTTTAGTTCATAAAACTCCCTATTGAGATAGAAGAAAATGTATCATTCTTGACAACGAGGCCCACTTATGATCTCCACATGCAACGTGCTCAAAAATTCAAGGGTGAGGTCATGATAAGTGTGATACCTAATATCTGAAAATTGCCCCATGCCTCCCCTGGCAACCAACCAATGTATGTCATCCAACAAACCCAATCTAGTTAACAAATCCTCGTCATAATAATGAATAGTAATAACTAGCATACTGCTCAAATTATTATATGTAGCAATATGCTCGGGATGTGTTAAACCAAGTACGTTCGACATATTATCTCGGTTTCGTGCATTGGTTGAGGTTCGAGAAGTCTGGGGGTGCTTGTTAAAGTGCTTGACTGGAAGTCCATGCCTCTTCGCTAGTTCTTGTCTTTTTCTTGCATGCCATTGTAATGGTGAATGGATGGGTGAAAACTTGAAACTCTAACTAAAGTGAACATGGAAAAGAAAATAACTAAAAATGCAAAATTTGTGAAAATTATGATGAAATGGGTAGAAGTATGGAAAAAAAAGAGAGAATTTGGAAGAATGGAGGGTGAAGTGGAGTGATTACAGTTTTGATATGAAGATGGGTAGAATGTGCAAGAAAGAGGACAAGAAAAGAGAAATTTTTAGGAGATTTAATGTAAAAGTGAAGAAAATATTGAAGGGAAGAAATTTAATGAAAAATGGAAGGTTTAGAGGTGGGTGGTTATGGAGGTTTTAGAGAGAGGTGTGAATTTAGAGAGAGAAGGACGAAAGGCAGAAGAAAGTGAAGGGGTGCGCGGGTCAAAGGGCTTGGAAAACCCTTGACCGCAGATGAGAGCGTCATTGCGGACCATGGGGTCCACCACGAAGGGCCCGTGGGGAGCTTTATTTATGTGCTTTCTTCATTTTTCTTGCCAGCAGCTCCACAAATTGGATTGGACACCATGAGGGGTCCGTGGAGAGCTTTAGTATAGCTACTAAGTTTTTTATGATATTTGATGATGTTTCACTCTTCTTTTTGCTTCTTTTTTTTTTCACGCTCTCTTTCTGCTTGTTTTGCTCTTTTTTTTTTTTTTTTCATTTGTCAAAACAAGACACTGTATACAATCAAAGAAAAGGAAAAAAAAGCTAGTAAATAGGAAAAAACTTGGGTTGCATCCTAAGAAGTGCTTTTTTAGGGTTGGGAGCTTGACTGTGTCTTCTAGGAGGGCTCGGGATCAGAAAAGTGGTGGACAACAGGCTTGTCCATGGGTTCCCCCACATCTCCCAATTTTACTTTATCATGAACCTCAAAATCAAACTATGGCATTAAAAGGTGCCATTTTAAAAGCTCAGCATGGAGGTCCTTATTTACCATCAAGTAACTCCATTTAACATGATCCATGTACAGAACGAATTTGTAGTGGGCTTCCTTAGATGGGCCATTACTAAGCTTGACTCCTAAGTCAAAGTCACACTCTATATCATCAGTAGGTAGCATGAACTAGAGAGGTACCTAGAGCTGAGATTGAGGTGAAAAATGCTGAGTTTAAGACCCTACCCTTTGAAGGGGTGTGTAATGTACTGATACCTGAAGAGTTTCCCTCCAAACTTAAAGAGCCAAGAGCTTCTCTATTCCTCGTATGGTCGATCAAGTGAGAATTGATATGGCCTTATCTGATCTTGGTGCAAGTGTTAGTCTTATGCCCTATTCCATTTTCTAGAACATTGGTTTAGCTGAGTTGCAGCCAACATCTATTTCGCTTCAATTCGCGGATGGTTCCATAAAGTGCCCTTTGGGCATTTTAGAGAATGTTCCTGTAAAAGTAGGTAATTTTTCTATGCTTGATGATTTTATCGTCTTACATATGATCATAGATGCATAAGACCAGATTAATCTAGGTAGACTTTTCTTGGCCACTTCTGGTTACAAGGTTGATGTAAGGGGAGAACATTTGACATTTGATGTAGGGGATTGCTTTCTTGAAACCATAATATCCCCCTCTCTTTTATCTGCTTTAGAAGACTAACATCTTATTATGAGTAGTAAGAACATCAATCTTAGAGGCTAATTACTTAATATACTCATCTTACCTTTGCTACGTCAAAAGCATATTCTCCATCATGGTTTCTAACTTGGATTTTTGAGGTGTTTGTTAAGGACGAGGTAGTCTTTGAAATCCAAGGGGTAGTCTAAAATTTATTTGAGGCATAGAAGGGATATTAGATCTATAGGAGAAATTGGGGTGATTCTTCCAACCAGGATTATAGGTGCTAGAGAATGGGTCATTGGTCAGTCTAGGATTAAAATTGTTGATATAGTTAACTGGTTCACTAACATCTTGAGCAAATGGAGGCCTGTCTTGATAATTCACAGTCAAATGATCAACTAACCCACAGATTTCACATCATGGTCAAGGGTACTTGAAATAATAGAATTAACATTCAATTGTTCTAGCCTTTGAGACATGGCATCTACCTTAGCAGAAGGCATAGAGATAGCATCAAGTTCTAACTGACCTCCAACCTTATTGAGTTAGCTTCTCTCAGTAAACCATTGATAGTTATGTAGCGCCATCTCTTCAATAAGATTGTAGGCCTTGTCTTCAGTCTCGTTCATAAGTGTACCTCTCGCTGTTGCGTCTATAGTAGACCTCACCGGTTAAGTGACTCCATTATAAAAGGCCTGCACTAACATCAACCGTTGAAGGCCATGATGTGGACATAGCCTTCATAGGTCCTTAAAACACTCCCAGGCTTCATATAACAATTCATCCTACTTTTAAGCAAAAGTGGTGATTTGGTTTCTCAAACTTTCCATCTTGCTAGGAGCAAAGAATTTCACAAGAAAGACTTTGGTGAGCTCATCCCACATTATGATGCATCCTGAAGGCAAAGAATGTAGTCATGTTCTCACCTTGTCCCTCAATGAAAAGGGAAATAACCTCAATTATATAGTGTTAGTAGAAACACCGTTGAGCTTCAACGTGTCACACACCTCTAAGAATACCGAGAGGTGTAAGTTCGGATCTTCTAGTGGGGTGCCTCCGAATTGGGCTTGTTGCACCTTTGAAATAAGAGCTAGCTTAAGCTCAAAGTTATGGGCTTCCACGTTGGGTCGAGCAATACTTAAGGCAATGCCTTGGACACCCGGGGTGACAAAATCCCAAAGTGTCCTTCTTAGGTCATCTCCTGCTCCCACCATCGTTGACCAGGCCTCTTGAGCTTTGGCTCTTTGCTTCTCTAGCTTCAACTTCTTCCTCCGAGAGTGAAAAGTCCTTTCCAGATCAAATTCAAATGGAAATGGACTTCACATATTAGCGGAAATATCCTACAAAAATTACCACAAAACACTACCAATGCAAATCAAGAAAATACAATGAAAAAGAAAAACATAAAAAATACTTAGTCAATCTAAATAAGCGAACTCAATATCCACAAATTGGTCCATGGCAAAGGGGCCAAAAACTTGACTGTTGCCGCAAGCGCACGGTTGTTGCAGTATAGTTTTGATATCGATCCCACCGAGACCAAATGCAATATATCGAGTTTTAACCTATTTTAAAAGGCTGAGCAACCAAAATGTCAATGGGTATTGTTAACCATCACTATTTAACTATTGGAAATTCAATCAGATTAAAAAATCTAGGGAATTGTTTTGCCTAGTAAAGAGTTGGATCGTTGGATTTAAATATGCACTTTATCTAGATTAGGTGATTTAAAGGAGTGCAATCGAACTAAGAACTCAATCTTTTCTTATATGCAAACTATGTTTGATGTTGTTGTGTTGAATTCAATTTTTTAAGGTCTGTCTATGTGTACTTGCGATGGTAGCATGAGAGGAGTGGCTGTTGGCCTGTTCAATATCCTGTCCAATGGCAGACTGAGACTCTGCACCAGGTAGCAATTCAATCTGGCTTTGTCCTACCCATTTCATGCTTAATTAGAATTGGTATTCATGTCATACCTACCCTAGATCTAAACAGGTCTATGATCATTAATGTAAAGGCGAATGCTCTCGTTAAATAAAATTCAACTATGATGCTAAAATAGTCCCATACCTCTTGTTTAGCTGATGGTAGCATGAGAGGAGTGGCTGTTGGCCTGTTCAATAGCCTGTCCAATGGCAGACCGAGACTTTGGACCAGGTAGCAATTCAATCTGGCTCTGTCCTACCCATTTCATGCTTAATTAGAATTGGTATTCATGTCATACCTACACTAGATCTAAACAGGTCTATGATCATTAATGTAAAGGCGAATGCTCTCGTTAAATAAAATTCAACTATGATGCTAGAATAGTCCCATACCTCTTGTTTAGCTGAATTGTTGTCCAAGTCCCATTGCATGGGAGTCGATGTGTGAATTTTCCTAGGTGAACCAACTTGGATGATTACTTTATGCCCTTTAGTACCACTCCTTTTGATTAGTTGAAATTATAAGCCAATGGTATTAGTGCGACCTTAGATACTCACTTTTACCTCTCATGGAGCAACTTTAAGTAGACTTGGAAGGCATCCATTTTAATTCAACTTAAAGGCCTAAACTCTTATACATTTCCCGAAAAAAAGAGAGAAGAAGTAGGTGTAACCTTGGGTGGTCTACAAAGCTTTGATTGTTGAGTCGAGTTTTAAGAATACCCTTTCCATAGGAAGTTAAAGGTTAAATTGTTAACCTATGAGATTATAGGTTACGTAACCAATTCAGTGTTATACTAATTCAATCGCATCCTAGAAATGTTTAACAGGCCCAAAGTCTTATGGTTTCCATTAAGTGAAGTTATTAATCCGAGCGAAGCTACTTCATTAGAGCGAGTTTAATAGAATTGAAATTTTCAAATTGTGTGATTGGTTCTTGCCTTTATTTTAGGCAAGTTGGGTGGTTCTAATGGTTAGCTAAATGTCTTTAAGCGTCATTTGTGTAACTTAAAATGAATTTGGCAAACTAAAAGTATGTGACTGATTTGCTAAACTAAATTGCTAAAGTTCTTACAACTGAAGCCAATTAAGAATAAATTTGGCATAATATGCTCTAAATCATGCATCGATAAGTGTGTAAGTGAATTTCTTTGATATGATAAGCATGATGAGTTATGTGGTTAGTAATGACTGTTAGACCATTTGCTTAATAAAAATGCTTTTAAGCGAAGCTGATTATGAGTAAGTGGTAGGCTTGTAAGTTTTAAGACAAGTTTTAATAACATTTCATTTGAAAAGTGAATGCGTATTTGATCATTAACTCGTTTAGAAGCATGTTTTGACAAGATGAATGATTGTATGCTTTTCAAAAGTCAAATGACCTTATTCAGGCATTTGAGTTTTCCTGAGAATGAAAATGTCATTGTTGTGATGCAATGAGAATTTTGAGATAAAATGTGCTTAAATTGAGATGCATCTAAAATGTTTTGGGCTTGGAGAATGGTGCTAAATGTTTAGACAAATGTTTAGGAAGCAGACTTGGTATGCAGGAACCTTAATTCCTATGGAGTAGACCTAGAAGTGAGAACCCTAGATGATGAGGGTAATGGTCCATTAATTATGAGAGTCCTCGTGGATAATATGAAGGGCGAGTGTAGATCTCCTCTATGAGCACGAATATGATAATCTGATCCCCCTCAAAATGATTTCGTACTTGTTATGTGATGAAAACTCCTTGTTTGAGGACTATGCTAGCACAAAGATTAGAAAAGTGCATGTATTTTTGAAAAGAGCTTTTATTGAGTTCCAAATGATTTTCCTGTGAATAATGACTGTTCTATAAATGCTTACTTCAGTTTAAGTATTGGTCCTTGCCTTCATGTGTTAAATTTGATCTCTTGCTAAGAAGAATCCCACTTGGTGATTTTAATTGAACTCCTTAACGATAGGTGTTTATCTATGAACTAAGGGCTCTGCTATTCTCCATACCTGAATTTATGTGTGAGTCAGTTCGCTTTTGAGTCTAGTATGCCTGCTATGTGATGTTAAGTAAGTGATCATCACTCCTAAGCTACAAAAGACATAGTACAGGTCAGTTGAGAGCTCTTGCGCATGAAATAGAAGGAGATTAGGAATATCTTTTGAATCTTGAAGGATTTTGGTGCAATAATTAATATGGGTGACCTTATGTGATTATTATGTGATATCAAATATCAAAATGTGTGTGATTACTACTTAAAAGTATTACGTGCAACTGTTTTGTTTTTCTCGGGGTTAAGGATCACTCACTGAGTGGGCCGTAGCTTATCCCCTCTTTATTTTTCCTTTTCCCAGGTTTTCTGTGATAAGTAGAAGTTGATTTACATAATCAAATTGGAGTCTCCACCTAGATTTCTATATATATGTAAATAAAGTGCTTTGGTTCATGTATTGTATATTTAATATCAGTCACTCTGAATGGCCATGTGGGACAACCATCTGAATAGTAGGTCGTTTGTTTTGGTTGAAGTTAGTTATTTTTGGGATGTAAACCTTAGTGTTCCGGATGCGTGATCCATTGAGTTGTATATTTCATTTCCTTCTTTATTGTTGAACTTTATTATTTAGTATACTCTGGCCATTTGGCCTGTATTGTTGTAGACTCCAGCATGTAGCCGTTGAGCTTGTTTTGGTGCTCTTCTATATTTCTATTCATTGCAGGCAATGTTAAGAGAATTGGCCCGGTTATCAAACCGGTTGAACAAGTGGTCAATGGTCAACCTGTTGGACCGTTAGGACTAGAGTAGGACCGGTTAACCTAGTTTATCGTTAAACCGGTTAGGCTGGCATGACCTGGTAAATCCTAGGCAAATTTTTCTCTATATTTTTAAGATAAGCATTTTTATAACAAAAATGTTAATTAAAGTTATATAAAAAAGGCATAAAACCTTCAAAAGCTAAACAAATAAAAAAATAGGCAAAAAAATTATTGTTTTCTTTATGTTTTTCTTACATAAAAAAGGTATAAAAATTAATCAAAGTTAGTCATATCACTTGGCCCAAGAAAACTAAACCCCATTCAACATAGGTCCACAACTTACTCCGCCAAAAAAAACCCTTAAAAAGCTAAACGAATTTTTTTAAAAAAAAGTAAGTGAGCAAAGAGAAGTAAATGGAGCCGTGAATTGATTCTTATAATTTCCACTTTATAACTTCTAGGCCCCTAGGGTTCTTCAAGCCTCACCTCCTTCCTGCCCTTACGGCACACCTCTCTCTGTCTCTCTCTTTCACTCTATTAATTTATGGCCAACCTTCACCCTTCAATTTAGATGGTTGAATATTTTGAAATCCATGGCTGCAACAAAAAGACCTTGCGAGATTTGAGTACCATGGCTGCAACAAAAAAACCTCGGTCAAAACACGGTTAAACTGGTAAAACATTTTCTTCAAAGGTTGTTTTACCAGTTTAACCGAGTTTTGACCGGTCTGACTAATTGACGGTTTAAAACATATATTCGGACCGGGCCAGTTGCCAGTTTTCGATCCAACCAGTTCAACCAGACGGTCCAGTCCGGTTTCCGTATCACTGATTGTAGGGACCTAATCTAAGGATTTAAGCATGAAAAATTGTCAATTTTTAGGCGAGACTCTTTTTGTTTCGCTCTAGGTTTTAAGAAAATGTTAACGACCCTAACCCCAACAGATAGGGGCGTTACACACACACACACACACACGCA